>JAMZAV010002590.1:0-114640 GCA_024449915.1 Sweltsa coloradensis
CGTAGTGGTAGTTGAGCTTGAAGAGTACGTACTAGGAGACTTCGTATTTCGGATTGAGAAGAACTATTAAAGGGGTGCACATTAATTTGGGGGGTGGATCCAAAAAAGTGTTTCGTTGAATGAGAAGGGCTGAAATGATTCCTATATCATTTAGATAATCGAACAGGGTTAAAAGTTATGTGGGAGAGCCAGTACGTGACCTCAAAAGAGTAACCAGGGGGAGGGAAGGTGGGGGGGAGTGAATGGGAGTCAGGGGAGGGAGGAACGACTAAATATGGGACGGCTAGGTCTTTTTTTTTGATGCATGTAAAAAATAAAGTATTAATAAAGGGACGCTTTATATTAAAAGGAAAAAAGTGGAGGTCTTATTTTTGATTGTATGTTTATTTTTTTTAAATAAATTATATTTTTTTTTTTTAAAAAGGGGGGGGGGGGGGAGGGGGTTTTTTTGAAGGGGGGTTTATTTAAAACGTAAGAAAAAAGGGGGGGGGGAGTTTAGCGGTGCAATAAGCCCGAAGGCTTCGCTGTTGGGGGAATGAGAGTCAGGGGAGGGGGAACGATTAAATATGGGACGGCTAGGTCTTTTTTTGATTGGCATTGTAAAAAATAAGTGTTAATTAAAGGGGGACAGCTTTGTATTTAAAGGAAAAAAGTTGGAAAGGATAAAAAGTTGGAGGTCTATATTTTTTTTTTTTTTTTTTTTAATAAATTATATTTTTTTAGGGGAGGGTTTTTGTTAAGGGTGGGTTATTTAAAACTAATAAAAAAGGGGGGGGGTTTTAGCGGGCAATAAGCCCCCCCCCCCCTCCTGCTCGCTGTTGGGGGAGCTGAGGGATATTATCAAGTTTAGCGGATGTCACCCCTAAGCATTGGAGTAATGCCGGAGTAGATGTTATTATGGGGCGCAGAACTCCAGGTGGACAAACCGCTTATACTTGTGACGGAATCGCGCTAATCTAGAGTCTGGAATGAGAGTATTAGGATAGTGGTGGACCGTGTAATAAGAGTCTTAAATCAACATAGAAGGGTGCACTGTATAGCAATAGACATAAATAATGATAATAAAGCCTATTCTCGCCTGGTCATAGGTGAGCCATGCAATGTACTCAGCCTGAACGTGGGTTCATACCCTTAGCAGAACTATTACTATTACTCAGAGAACTTAGCTTATATTTCCCCCTAAGACTCTGTAGAGACGGTGGTCGACCCTCGGCCACGGATCCCTCAGCAGAAGGTGTCGTTCTTCTCCTCTTGTAAGGCGAAGGTCCCGGTCCTCTTCCGGCGTCTAGCACTCTTGGTTGAAGCCCTAGCTCCCAAAGACGGACACCTAGCCTGTCGCTTCCACATGAGCACTTCAAGTCGCTTAACCTCGGCACCTAGCCCGTACGTCACATAGACGGTTCTCTCGGTTCGACTCTCGGTTGGGAACCTAGCCCACTCGCCGTGTCTGTCTTCAAACTCCCCCCAGTCTCGGGCCCCAATAATAATCCTAGTAATAACTTTTGTACTACGTTTCGGCATTCTTCTAATAATCAACACGAACGAACTGTTTAGTTTACGACAAAAACGTTTACAAAGTCGCCACATTCATTATAACAAACCAAAAAAAACATTCGGTGTTTACAGAGATTGCGACAGGCGCAAAACCATAAAACCAGGCAAATGAACCATCCTCATGGCATAGCAGTAACAAGGGTAAACTACCCTGTTTACATGACCTCTCGCACCCCCATAGAAGATCGCCCCCGAATCTTGTACAAGATCTCCTTCCAATACATCACAAATACAGGAAGATGACTGCCCTCCGATAAGAACATGTTCTTCAGATTCCCCTCATTATTCCTCTTGATTGGGTCTCCATATTCTGAAAATTTTGATATCTTCTCCACACTTGAGTCTTTCTCCGTTTCTTCGTTCCCCTTCTTCCGCGTTCAAGTCGAAACATCATTCACCATACCAGAGTCCCTATAGCTGAAAACCCTAATTTAGAAGAAGAAGAATAAAAAAAAACACAAAAACTAAATTCAAAAAACTCCACGTTCAAACCATACACGTCATGAACTTACCTCCCAAGCATACAATCAGATCTATTTCTGAAAACCGTTTCCAAATACAGTAAAACTTCCTTTCCCCCCCTTTTCCCCCATAGTCAAATCCAAATTCCTGTTAATCGGAATACTAAATCAATGTATTATTTAGCTGTAAAATACTAGATTTAGTCATACACAAGACAATGAAAAATATAATGTCAAAACATAAAAAAAAAACCAGTTCTTTAACTGCCTTTGTGTAAAACCAGAAATTAAACAATATATTTAAGAATTATGCCTTCTTAATAAGCATGTGGAAACTCTGTCAATTCCAAAATTTTAAATGTCAAATTTAATTGCAGTGCTCCCTTTGACCAAGTGTAGACGAACGCAATGGGACAAAATTCCCACGGCCCGTCAGTTCAGCAGGCATGTACTCGCCGTTTCCTCCCATCACTCGAACCATTCGAGAAGCAAGGTCCTCCGTCTGAAACATGAATGAGATCCACAAACAGCAGATTGTTCTTGTACCAATGCTCACTGCGTTTTACAACTAGTCCGCCCACGTGCTTCCACTATTACTAATAATAACAAGAAAACAGTTGACGTAAACACTTAGCGCACGTAACTAAGACTGAATGTGCGACCACAGCAAAATAAACAAACAATAGCTATTATAAAATATTAATAGCTTTAAATCATATTAAAAAACAATAACGGTCAGCATCATTCTAGACAAATATCCATGGAACAATACATTCACTGAATTGAATGAATGAACATTTAACAAAACAACGAGAAAGCTTACATTATACAATTACAAAAAAAATCATGGAATTTAAGTGAAGTTGACTTACAATTTAGTTTTAGTTGCAAAAACAAAACAATCACTTGTCATCAATTTACTAAACAAATCACTGTGAACAAAACTTTTGAATAGATAAAATAATATAACGCAATTGAACATTACCCAATCATCAAGACAATTCCATCACTAAAACATTTAAGTCCAAATTAATAATATTTTAACCAAAATTAACTTTATTACGTGAAAGAAAACAAACAGTGATTTTCGCACCTCTTCTACACCTTTGTGTCGGAATTTCAAAATCAGATAGAACCCACGTTAGCCTTTTTACATAATAAAAAAAAATGTAAAAAAAAATGTTGAACTTGTACCTCTGGCTGCATTCATGAAACTCAAAATTAATTTATTGCGACCCACTAAAAAATCTCAAGGTTAATTTAACGACTGTGCCTCACAAGGCTAATGACCGACAATTAACAAGCTCCAGCCGTATAACGGAAAGCCTACTCCTGACACGGCGATATAACTATTCACGTCTGCTAATAGGACCTCACCTTCTGTCATCACATGTATTTATAACACAATTATGTACAAACTACTAGCACTTACACATAGGACTGGACACCACCTTGGTTTCCCTCCACCCTGAAACAAGAGCGTAGGGGTACTGCATACAGCCACTCTCTTTGACCCAATAGACCATGGTATATCAGTGTTACCACTTCCAGCACTAGGGATGACACCCCCTTAGCGCCCCTTAAAGAATGCCGCATAGGACGATGGTGTCCTACCACACTCCACAATAGGGCAAACAAACCACATCGGGCTATTCCTTTCCTCACAAGACTTAGCCACAGATGAAGTAGGCCCTACTACCCGTCCAAGCGAAACCGGCCAGGGCCTCCCCTACGCTAATAAACAGAAGACAGTGAAATACTACCCTCTTCTATCTCTCCTTGTCTAAGGACAGACTCACAAAGCGCAGCTATCATCTGGTATCTTCATCTTCCTGTACACTACCACGCAACCCCTCCAACCATCAATCGTGTCAATAACTCCATTCAATTAGCAAAAGATTCATACCTAACTTCTCAGCCAATCATGGTCGCAAGCCCTCAATCATCAATTAACAAGTTTCTCACTGGCCATAGTTACATCCACCTTATCACATAGCTTCCGACGTGCATAAACATAGGAGACAAACCGATTCACCTCTCTCTGCTTTCTAGGAAAACATCTCACCTGTCCAATACGCAACACCGCCCTGTCGTACCCCAATTTATTAATAAAATTGCTCCTTTACCGCCGACCACTCAAAGCGGCGCCGCCGCCTTACTGCCTCGGACTTCACATGGTGGTACCAGTCTAATTGAGTCCATGCAAGAAAATGGCAGAGCCTTAACCTCCGTCACCCGAGCAGGGTCCATATGGACACCATCAGAATCAAATATCCACGATCCGCTATCACGACTCCTTCGGAAAACTTATCGAGCAAACTCTGTGATGACTCCATACTATCCCTACTATATAGAGATAAGCCCTGTTCGTAGAAACAATAAAACAAAATAGCCTATTCACTATCTCAACTAATCGTGTGAAATCCGCTCCACTGACAAAACACTCTATTAAGCATCTCCTCTCTCCTCTCGCAGCATTAAAAGTTACAACACATCACTCAAAGTTGTTTCGTAGATAGCTGAGCAAAGTACAACTAGACTGCAAAACTGTCAGCTCAGAGAAAAGGATAAGTATCCTGGCCTAGGCGACGATGCGCGCACGACTGTCTACCGCTGTCTTGCGCTTGCGAACTCGTAAACAGATGTTATGTACTCTCAAATAATAAATACATATCAAAGCGGAGTTACTACATAAAAGGACAAAATACAATAACCTGTCAGTTTATTTAATGACCAGTAAATAAATATCACAGCATTCCTATCGTCCAACCAGACTTTACCTTGACAGATTGAAGCTACAGTACCTAGTAAATTAATAATCCACCACCCCTAAAAACAAACGCCAAAACAGAGCGGCAGCCTCCACCATACTCAAGTTTAGAGGATGTCACCCTTAAGCTGGATGTTAATGCCGGAGTAGATGTTATTAGGGGCGCAGACCTCCAGGGGACACCGATATACTTGTGACGGAATCGTCTCTAATCTAGAGTCTGGAAGAGGAGTACTTAGGATTAGTGGTGACGTGTAATGAAGAGTCTTAAATCAAATAAGAAGGTGTGCACTGTATTAGCAATAGAAATAAAATAATATAATAAAGCCTATTCTCGCCTGGTAAGGTGAGCTAGCAATGTACTCAGCTGACGTGGGGTTCAATCCCCTTAGCATAACTATTACTATGTACTCAGAGAACTTCAGCTTATATTTCCCTAATGACTCTGGTAGAGACGGTGTGCGACCCTCGGCCACGGATCCCTCAGCAGAGTCGTTCTTCTCCTCTTGTAAGGCGAAGGGTCCTTCGGTCCTCTCCGGGTCAGCACTCTTGGTTGAAGCCCTAGCTCCCAAAGCCGCGACACTAGTCCTGTCGCTTCCAATGAGCACTCAAGTGCTTAAACTGGGCACCTAGCCCGTACGTCACTAGTGTGTACCCCGAGTCTCTCGGTTCGACTCTCGGTTGGGCACCTAGCCCACTCGCCGGTCTGTCTTCAACTCCCCCAGTCCTCGGTCCCCAATATAATCTAGTAATACTTGTTGTACTACGTTCGTTCTTCTAATAATCAACACGAACGTAACTGTTTAGTTTACGACAAACGTTTACAAGTCGTCCACATTCCATATACATAACAAACATTCGGTGTTACAGAGATGCGACCAGGCGCAAACCATAAAACCAGGCAAATGAAACCATCCTCATGGCAATAGCAGTAAACAAGGGTAAACTACCCGTTTACATGACAATATGCTCACAAGATCCATGTTGTATTAGTCAGGATGTAGCAGAGTTCAGGACCCAAAGTAGGAACAGGATTCAGAAGGAGAGGTCTTGTGCCATGCAGGGTTCCGGATGGTAGTAGTTGAATGGAATCAGTTGAGTCATGGTCCGAAGAGCATCCAGTCCAGGGGTGACGCGTCCACCAGTCAAGTCAGGTCAGCACTGAATGTATTTCCATTTAATCTATAAGCGCAAAATCGCATAATTTTACCCGCCGATGCAGGCTTAGTAGTCTGGGTGTTCACAAAATAAACGGCAAAAAATTATTTTCTTATAGTGAAGGTTTCATTGCAAAATGTTAATTAAGGTCAAAGAAAAGCGATACAGAAGGGAGCCACGAAAAATGTCACTTAGGATTCAAAATGGGGCCATTTGAGGGAATAGGCCTCTATTTACTATTTTGAGTGTAAAAGACGGTAACTAATGTTAGAAAGGTGCTACATGGCAAACAATATTCTTAAGATGTTAAAGAAGGTTACAGTGGGGGAGCCATAAAAAAGCGACCCTTACGATTCAAAATGGCCGCCCATGTTTTGAAAAAATAGTGTTATTATTTAATTTTTGGGAATATAAACATACTGAAAATAATGATAAAAGGTGCCACTTTGCACAAGGCTCTTCTTAAGATTATAGAAAAAGTGTAACAGAGGGGAGCAAGAACAATACGTCTTACAATTCAAAATAGCGGCCATGAAGATATGGTGTATCAATTACTCTTTCTGGATTTTTAGGAACAAAAAAAAAAGACGGCAAATAATGATAGGAGGTGTCCATTGGCAAAACCGTTTTTTTTTAGATGATAATGAAGGTTACAGAGGGGAAGCCAAGCAAAACAGCCCTACGAATCAAAAATGGGCCGCCACGAATTACAATGCTTACCTTATTAGTCCCAATTTCGAATGTTAACAGACGGTAAATAATGATAGAAAGTGCACTGGCAAAAAATTTACTCTCAAGATGTTGTGTATGGTTTATAGTGGGGGAGCCAAGAAAAAAATTTCATTAACGATTCAAAATGGCGCCATGATTGAAAATGTGATATTGTTTCCCTATTCGAATGTGAACAGGACGGCAAATGATAAAAATTGTGCCACTTGGCAAAACATTTTCAAATGTTGTTATGGGATTACAGTGGGGGAGCCAAGAAAAAATATCCTTACAATTCAAAATGGCCGCCATGATTGAAAAATGTATATTGTTCCTATATTCCTATGATCACATTTAAATTTAATTTTAACGTACATATTATAGTAAAAACAAAACATGTAGGGCTACGTTGATTATAATGACGTGAGACATTTGAGCACTTCTTCCTTACTCTTGTTACATTTTGAATTGAGGTTGTTTATTAATAATATGTCTCATCCTTCAGGCAACTGAATTATGAGAAATAATATATAAAGTGTGAAGATAGCTGTAACGAGAGAATCGCCCTCCAGAAATTAACAAGAGGTTATATATTTTCCTTTAACTTTTAAAAAAGTCTATTATAACTTCTACACTGGGTTTTACCTGGTTCTGCAGCAGTGCAAGTCGGCAGTTGGAAACATAAACCAATGCACAGGGAAAGCCGGCAATCTTTGCGTGAGCATGTGTGATGCATCTTTCTACACCGAGCACTTGACAAGCTCTCTGCAGCAGTCCCATTATCTCGGCAGTCTAGTCAATATTGATGCCAAAACTCCACCATTCAAGAACCATCCCCATCTTTAGGTGATGAAAGAAATTGGCGTAAAAGATCAGCCACTCCCAAAGATGTCCTCCTTGCTAAGCAGTACATGAATGTGAAGCTGGAGTGCGTTCTTAAATAGGAGAAGACTGTCAACACTTTGTTCTTCGAATGAAAAAAGGATTTTCCTTGCTTCATTGACTTTCCCTACATCGTTTGGCGTCGTACAAAAGAACCAACATAATGTCTAAGACGTCTTGAGTGGTTGTGGAAACGTTCTGCAACAGGACAGGAAAATTTCATTCTTGTTTGTAACTTTTTTTGTTCTGTTACTTCACCCATTACTTTGAAAATGCTAGGAAGCTGACTTCTTCAGCTCAAGACTCAGACCCTCCCCACCACCGACACACACGAGTCGTCGCACACTACGTCTGATGTCACGCCACATACGCACCGATGTGCTGACACACCGTGTTGACTCGTCTCCGCTAGATTTTCAGTCGTGACCCAACGTTGGTTTCCTTTATCGTATCATCTCAAATGCTGAGGCCGCCATTTGCTGCGTATTCATGTGATTCTCTTGAAGAGGCTGATGCCCCCGCATCATTGGTCACGTGACTGGATCCACAGTATCTCATCTCTCCCAAAAGGCAAGAAAAAATGCCTTGGAAGTATGGAAAATCTTTCGAATACTTGGCACATCAGCTTTTCATGAAAATTCTTGTCCGTTGCCAGAACGTTTCCAAAACCACTCAAGACGTCTTAGAACGTTATGTGTTCTTTTGTACTACGCACACAAGGAATGTAGAAAAGTCAATGAAGCAGGGAAAATCCTTTTCACATCGAAGAACAAAAGTGTTGACAGCCTTCCTCCATGCACTCAAGACGCACTGCCAGCTTCACATTCAGCGTGCTGTACCAATCAAGGAAGGACATCTTTGGGAAGTGCTAATACTTTTCGCCAATTTCTTTCATCACCTAAAGAAGGGGGATGGTTCTTGACTAGTGGAGTTTGGCATCCAAATGGACTAGACTGCCGAGATATGGGACTGCTGCAGAGAGATTGTCAAGTGCTCGCTGATAGAAAGGATCGCATCACTCGATGCTTCATGCAAAGATCGCCGGCTTTGCGGGCTTTCCTGTGCATTGTTATGTCCAACTAGCCGACTGAACTGCTGTAACACCAGGAAATCCCAGTCTTTAGAAAGTTATATAGATTTAAAAAGTTTAAGGATAGATAAAAATCTCTTAAATTTAGGAGGGTATCATTCGTTAAGCTATGTTCAGCACTTTATATATATATCCTATTTTCATATTTCAGTTTTCCTGAGGGGATGAACCCAGCAATTAAAAATATAACAAAGAAGTAAGGAAAAGAGGTGCTCACATATCCACCGTATTAGAAATCCTACATAGATGTCTTGTTTTCATTATAATATCTTATTAAATGTTATCAAAGGAACTATAGGAAAGCAATAAACATTTTATCTGACGGCCATTGAATTGTAAGGGATACTTTCTTGGCCCCCCACTGTAAACCCATATACAACATCTTGAAATGTTTTGCAAGTGGCCATTTTATCAGTTGCCGTCCTGCTTCACATTCGAAATAGGAAACAATACAAATTTTTCTAATCAGGCGAACAATTTTGAAGCGTTAATGAAATTGGTCTTGGGCTTCCCCCACCGTAAAAACGTTAACAACATCTTAGAGAGTATTTTTTGCCAAGTGGCACCTTGCCTATCTTATTTTACCGTCTGTTAACATTAAAAATTGTAGACTAAATGTACGCAATTGTAATTAGTCGGCGGCCATTTGGATCGTAAGGGCTATTTTACTGCTCCCCATCTGTAAAAACCTTCTTTGTAATCTCAAGAAAGTTTTACCGTCCTATCATTATTTTCCGCCTTGTTACATTAAAACTCAGAAGATAGTTGATACCCTTGTCATCATGGCCATGCCATTTGAATCGTAATAGATATTGTTCTTGGCTCCCCCTCTGTAAAATTTTTCTATAATCTTAGAAGAGCTAGTGCTTAAGTGGCACCTTTTTTTATCATCTTTCAGTTTGTTTATATTCCAAAAAGTAAAATAATACATATTTTCAAACATGGCGGCCATTTTGAATCGTAGGGGTCATTTTTATGGCTCCCCCCATTTATACCATTTTTTAACACCTTAAGAATATTTTTGTGCCCTGTAGCAACCTCCTAACGTTATTTACCGTTCTTTTACACTCACAACATAGGTAAATAATAGGCCTATTCATTCATGGCGCCATTTTGAATCCTAAGGGGACATTTTGTTCGTGGCTGCCCCTTCTGTATCAGCTTTCTTTGACTTCATGAACATTTTTCCAAGTGAAACTTCTTACTTTTTTTGCCGTTTATTGGGATTCATCGATGACAGCCTTGTACTATAGCTAAGGGCAATCCGCGAGTGAAATAACATTTTTTCCGATTTTTACCGCCTTTTAGAGTTTCCGGCTAGGGAGGCTTTAATAACAGGTACAGTTTTAGGGCAAAGTGTTTACGAAAAAATCCGCGAGGGCTTCGCTGCACCTGCAAAGAGTGACGTGGTGGATGATGCATGCTACTTGTATACTCTACAATATAGCGGAAGAAACCAATCAGATGCTTCCTTGTGTCTTATTGGCTCGGGAGGTGTAAATTTGCTAGTGGGTTAGGCTCGTACCACTTGCTCTGATCCTCTCAAGGCTGCACTAATTGTTTTTTTTTTTTTTTTTTTTAAAGCTAGGGTTGACTACTTTCTAGATCTAAGGCGTCCACTCCACTCAGATCCTATTCTACTGTTCTACTTTTTCTTCTGATACTTAGTTGTTGTGGTTGTAGCTTCCCTCTGAGTGTAGTGTCTGTCACTGGCATTGGCCAATTGGGAAAACGTCTCCGGAAACGTGCCCCTGTCTCCTAACTCATCGTTCCACCAACTAAACTCAGCACTGGTGTCCCATTTGCCCGACTAGTGGAAACTGCTGTCTCGATTAAAAGATTCCTATGTTTCTTAATTTCAATAGCTTCACGAAAAAAGCGATTCCAACCCCCTATCTTGCCTCACTAGGACCTTCGTTTGTTCAAACTTAATATGGTGATTATTCTCTAATGCGTGGGTCGCTACCGCCGAAAGTCGCTGATGCCGTTGTCACGTCTAGTTCGCCCCCCCTTAATCCGCCAGGAGATTTAGCTGCATACCCCAGAACGCATGTGACTCTGGTGTTCTTTCAAGCCGTGTTGAAATCTTTCTGCCTGTCTCCCCTACATAGGACATCCCCACACTCACAGTTATTCTATATACACCACAATGTTCTTAGGGATCTGATCCTTTCACCGATCTTAACAATGATTTAAACTTACTATCCGTGTTAAAAACAGGTCTTGATGGAGTGTCGCTTCAATATCCTGCTTATTTCGTCCGTTGTCTTGTGTACAAAGGGAAGCACAGCTATTCCTTTGACTTCTGCCACTTCCGGAGTGGGTCTCTCACCCCTCCCTACTCCTCTGTTGAAAGCCTGTCTAATGTCTCTCTCCTTATAACCATTTTGTATGAAAGCCTTCTTCACAGACGGAGACGACCACGACGTGGGGGAACCCCTGCCCTCCCCATATGCTTGTGGCTGGTTCTGACCAGCACAGGCCTGTCCAACCCTTGTCCCCCCACGTCATCCCTTACGTCCCTCCCTTCGTCTCGATTAGCCAAGTTGCATAAATATGAGACGTAAAGCAATATCCAATCAAAATTCAATACTTCTAACTCATTCTTTAGATGGTCAGCGTCAAAACATCAAAGCTGACAAGCAAATCTGCTTCTTCTACGAAGACTAGACTAGACAGTTGATCAATAGACATTAGAACTTTATGGTAGGGAGTGGCTAAATACACATTTAAATACAGATTTACAGATGGTTGTCATCGTCATAGACCTAGGCCTACACGCTCTGTGAGTATTAACAACTGTGATTGTAATGCCGGTTGTTAAGAATCTTGACTGAAAAGTCTCATACATTGCACAGGGCTAAGTGTCTGCCCTAGTTTGCAGGCATGCCTGAACAAGCTTACAAACAAGCCTAGGGCCTATCTATATTTCAATTATAGGCCTAGGGGATGAAGGTAAGCCTATTGGCCTCTGCTTGCAAAATGCATATCAATCACCCTTTAATCAATAGTTGTATATAACGAGGCTTGTAGGCCCTCCAGGGGTCGGGAACCTGGGGCACACTGCCTCTTAGCTACATCCATGAAAAAGCTTGGCAAAATAGAATTTGCAATTATTCACGGGACTGTTTGAATTAACCCGCATTTCCTTCTAAATCACAATCTTTCCTAATAGATGTGATGTCGCGAGTATCTATATCACAGCTACTTCTGACAAAGCCTATTGTCAGCTCTTGACAGACTGCTAGTGCAGTCACAGTACAACTACCTCTCTTGTCTCGTACATACTCCCCCAACACTCTCGCCGTGTGATACGTCTGTGTGCTATCACCTCAACGCTCTTGCTTCTCTCTAACGAGGCAATTTACTTGTGCTTACTAACATTACATTAAGACACCTGTATTGCATATTTAATCTAGTGTTTTACCATACCACACTGCTACTGACCACCACTGCTCGCTGTCTGCTGCCCGCCACGTTCGCGCCATTCGCCAACAAGTACAGTCGACCTAAGTAAGTAGAACTCGCTCTTCTCACGGCATTCCCCCTGGTTCTCTCCAACTTGCATTTCCCTCGATTTTCTTTTAAAAATACAGTCCACTATCCTCTCGCCCGCGCTCGACTACCTAGTGCATTTTTAGGACTTTCTTGCATGTAAAGCAAGGTACTACGCGCCTACAAATACTGGTCCTCGCGTACCGAATCTCGTTCCATTGCTCATCTTGGTTTGCACTGAAAGGTTATCAAGTTAATGTTAAATTATACTCGTTTAACACGGGTTTCTTGTCGCCATGCTTAGTTCATAGTTCGCTCCTTTCTCTCACTCTATCTCTCTCTTTGTCGGCTCGGCTCTATGCGATATCTAGCGTCAGCAGTTTTCGTAGCTCTGTCGGTCATTGTGCATTGTCACTCTCTTGCTCTGTCACATTGAATATTCCATCTTGAATATTTCGATCGCATTACCTGACTTCACCCAACTGTTCGATCTCCAAATTGTTGTTGCTTTCTAATTATTTTTAGCTCATTTCCGGCTTTCGAAAGTTAACAACAGTACTTTCTCCAAACTCGTGTGTTAATTCATTTAATATTTGCATATCTGCATTTCGCTCTCTTGAACCTCACCAGTTGAGACCTGGGTCTTAAGGAACCGTAGAAATTTAGGGAAATCGTTTACATAGCTCAACACGGAGGAATGTTTGGCCTGTATAATCAAAGAAGAAAATAGAAGAAGGATTTTTTAATTTTAATAGCATTTTTCTACTTTAAAAAAAAATGTTTGGTGTGCCTCAAAATAATGTATAACACTCTTTCACAATTTGCATTACACCATCTAATAAGGGAGTCAATATAGGAATCATGCAATAATACTTAATGTTACTATCAGAAAAAAGTTGGGGAATAATAATTTAATGTCAATAAAAACACTATTTTGATGTAATTTTCTTCTATATAATATCTGTGAGAATTTCTGAAGATATAAATGTTTTAATCACTCATGTATCGAGAATCTTTTTTAAGGTAATTCCAGACCACCGCTGTCGGCGGGAAGTCGACCCACTCTCCCAGCCAGGGGAAGGAGCTGGGCCGGCAGGCAAATAAAATCTTGTCCACTTAAGTGCTAAAGAGAGACCATAAGAACATTTGTAAAAACAATCGAAATATCTGCGGGAGGAAGCTATCTGGTAATGTAAGATAGTGTTAAGAGGACGAGTTAACTAGGCAGTCGTGTGGTATCCAATGATTAGGTTGGGGTCATTTTATGATAGTTTAAGGGCCAACAAATTCCAACTCGCAACCTTCTCGTGGTTTGGCCCGTGATTAGGGGAGTTTATCTCCCTGAAATTAATGTGCGAGCTCTGGGTCGTCGTCGGGGAACCCCTTCCCTTTGACTACCTCCCCGACGGCGACGACAAAGACAACACGGACGGATGATGACACAGACGGAGACGACCACGACGTGGGGGAACCCCTGCCCTCCCCATATGCTTGTGGCTGGTTCTGACCAGCACAGGCCTTTCCACCCCTTGTCCCCCCGCGTCATCCCTTTACGTCCCTCCCTTCGTCTCGATTAGCCAAAAAATGATAGTTTAACCAGGCAAGATAAAAAAATTCATGAAATCGTCACGATTAGCCAAGTTGCATAAAATATATGAGACGTAAAGCAATATCCAATCAATTAACTTAAGCCTACACGTAGTTGCCATCAGCGTCTTTGTTCGACGAACCACCGGTCAAAGAGCGCTTGAACGCTTGTAGGACCCGGACCCTGAAGTTGAGCTTATTATCCAATCCTTCCGTCAGAATGGCAGACTTCACCGACACAGTCGCCTGCTGACACCGTTGTTTTGCTGTTTTGCCGCCTGGACAATGGCCCTCTCGGCGGCAATGGTCTTCTCCACGACGGGGACCTCAGGTTCCGTGGTCGTCTGCTGGTGTCGTGATTGGCGTGACGTCTGAGACGACGGCACGTGCTCGGACCCATCGCTGTCAGAGGTCGCCTCCTCGCATCTGTTATTGTCCTGAGTTTCAAGCATATCCAAGACACGGACCTTCTACATACGCGCCACATAGTCCACCATTTGTCCCATGCAGGATGGATCAATGCCTTGTGCAGCAATTTGATCTCTCCCAATCATAAGAAAAATTTCTATAATATACAACGGCGACAAACTTTCTAAATTTATCATCCAAAGTAGTTTATTTAACAAAGTTTAATTCACATCAAACTTTTTCCTTTCAAACAAATTATATTTATTTTGCTCTGGGTCGTCGTCGGGGACTTTCCCCTTCCCTTTGACTACCTTCCCGACGGTGACGACAATGACAACACGGACAGATGATGACACAGACGGAGACGACCACGACGTGGGGGAACTCCTGCCCACCCCAAACGCTTGTGGCTGGTTCGGACCAGCACAGGCCTGTCCAACCCGCGTCGCCCCTTACGTCCCTCCCTTCATCTCGATTAGCCAAGTTGCATAAATATGAGACGTTAAGCAATCTCTCAATCTCGACTGGAAGCCTATGAACAACGTGAGTCTGAGATGGAATAAGTATATGAACTGTCATAAATGTCAAATATCTTAAATGGCGAATAATCTTTGCTGTTAAAGCTCCCTTAAACTACTACTGCTAAAACTACTTCTAGTGTATCTTGTGGGAAAAGATGCTGCGACTCATATACGTTCTGCTGAACGTACTGTTCGTGACTGGAAGCCTATGAACAACAAACAGGGCCTTCAAATTCCAACTCGCAACCTTCTCGCGGTTTGGCCCGTGAGTAGGGGAGTTCACTTCCTGAAACTAATGGCGAGCTCTGGGACGTCGTCGGGGAACCCCTTCCTTTTGACTTCTTCCCCGACGGCGACGACAATGACAACACGGACGGATGATGACACAGACGGAGACGACCATGACGTGGGGGAACCCCTGCCCTCCCCATACGCTTGTGGCTGGTTCTGACCCGCGTCGTTCCTTACGTTCCACCCCTTGGAAAGAAGAAAAAATGGTGGTAATCCACAATTTTGGAAAAAGAAAATTTGGAAAACAACAATAACTAACTACTTACAACGGACAGCATTGTTCTCAACCTTTCATCAATCATGTTCATGTGCATGCAGGGGCGATATTACCTAGTAGGAGCTACACACATGATCAGTCAATTATTAGCTGGTCACTAGTATTAACTAATTATTAAATTTGTAGCTCACCCAATAGTTCGAATTGGCCAGATGGTCGCCTGGCTTAGATGGATCTCCAAAGGAACAAATTATGTTAACACGTTTTTTTAAACCGACAATAGGTTTATTACACTTGCCTTCGTATCTTTTAAATCATTTACATTCATCTCACATGTCGCAAACATACTAATGTATATCAAATTCATAACAATGTGTTAGCTGGAATAGCTGGAATCTGTTCTGGAGGGTCTGGAACGAGCTAACACAATTAATAACACGGTTTAAATAAAAACAATCTGTATTCTCATCAACTTGCAATCAAATAATAACATAATACTTCCTTCTTCTAATCACAACAATGTTCTACTCCTAGTTCATAACAAAACCACAAGAGGGCGTCTTACCCACAGCTTGCTGTATGTGCAGTAGTGCAACATAGGTAAAAGATCTCTAGTAGTGCAGCATAGGTAAAAGATCTCTAACATTCGGGCATCCTGACAAAATGTCTGCCCTCAGACATGGTAAAAATTAATGAGTGCCAGAGAGGCCTAGACTACAAAATCTTTGAGATATTCAGGCCGTTTGCCTGCTCCTAGACGTCGAGGTCTTTGGTAGTCTCGGTCTGCAGTGGAATCGTCTGAAATGTGGGGCTGTAGATCTTCCGCAGTAGTAGCTAATTCTTCATCTGATTGAGAGTGAATTGAGCTCAAATCGTTCACGTCCATATTGGGGCACTTCCACCCTTTGAGTTGTGAGCCATGTGCTGTGGTCGTGTAGTAGCTGCCTGGCGTATCTTCGGAAAGTTGTGATACTGTCAGACTAAGAGGGACCTAGGCCCTATGGCTGTGAGTGTTACTCCTGCCTGGGTGGTTGTAACTAGGGACGTAGCAACCTACCCTTCCAGAACATAACCCCTCCTAGGTCCTGAGCTCTTAGAATCGACCGAGACCTTGGGTTGATGAGGATACCAGAGGATTGCAGGGTAAAGAACAATACATAACTACAGCTTTCAAGTCAAAGAAGGGCCACTGTATTAAATAAACACAACAATCCTATTCTGACCAGGGGCTGAGCCTGTGCATGCCGCTGCCTGATTGACGTGTTAGGTTCCCACAATTACTCTCTTAGTTACTCTTTAGATGTGAATACATGACTTACGTTATACCCCAGGACTGTGGTGGGACGACTCTACGGACGGACTGCCTCCTTGGTTGGTCTGCTCCCCCTTTGTAGACGTTGGACCCTCTGGAGCGGTCTGTAGTCGAACTCTTCACCCTCGACGGCTATTCGAACGCTTCAACCATGTAGGTCTTGTCTTCACCTCATAGGCTTATCCACTCTCGGCTAGGTGCCAGCTTCAACGCTCACTCGGACCCGTCACTCTCTGTACGTCCTTGCTTTAGTGTGATCTTCACTGGTCTCCCCGAATGGCGACCTCGCACGCCTCCAGCCGACTGTCCCCCCACTCCACCGTCCAGACCCATGTGACCCATTCGGCCAATCCGCGCTAATCCCAGGTTTCCAGGCTCTTAGGCTTCACCTCATTCCGCCAAATAAACATCCAACTCAGCATAATTATTCCATCGAAAACCCAAGATTGTTATACTAACTCGACTTATGAAAACCACTCGTCAGTACTTTATTCAGTAAACACCCACCCGTTATTTGGGCCAGCTTGATTACTTCACAGCCAACATTCCGCTGACCAACTAGGTCAACATTCCAAATGACGTCAATCCGTTAGGTAATGACAAAGTTATTATTCCCAACTGATAAACACCTCTTGCTGCAACTTGACGCGTCCTAACTGAATAATACCACAGATATTCGGATAAACTATCCAAATATATGACAATACTCTGTAAGTGTCACTTGGAAGCAGCTCGGTGACGATGAGAGGCCCGCGGTACTTGGGTTGTGTCTTCGTGGGATGACCAGTGTGTACGGGTGCACGCTGCATGAAAACCACTTCACCGACATCGTAGCTTGGTCCAATTATGCGCTTCTGGTTGTATTGTCTCTTCCAATTCTCTTGACTTGATGAGACGGCTTGTCTGGCTTCGTGTTGAAGTTGGGATGGTTCGTCCCAGGTGTCACTAGCTGGGTTGGTTGCCATTCGGAGAGCACCGTCGACAAATCTCGGTACATATCCATGGAGAACATGAAACGGAGTTCTTCCTGTTGACTTATTTATAGTATTGTTCAGATTTCTTTCGATGGTCTTTATTGAATGATCCCAGTCATTTTGACGAGGATCCTGTGTTGCAATTGAGATCATAGGAACAAGAGTGCGGTTCACTCGTTCTATTTGTCCATTTGCCTGAGGATGTCTGGGAGAATTAAGTATGTGCTGGATACCTTGGTTGCGACAGAACTCTTCAAACGCTTGTGAAGTAAATCCTGTGCCTCGGTCACTAACTAACTTCTCTGGTAATTCATACTTAACTATAGCTTCATTATGTGCCTTGATTATACTGACACTGTTCGTCAATTTTGAGGGGTAAAGCTGGACAATTTTTTCAGCATCTGTCTGCGGAATCTGGAGTTATCCGTGAGCTAGGTCCAAAATAGTGAACATTGTGAACCCAGACAGGTTCTCCAGCTGAGAATCAATTAGAGGCAGGTGGTACGAGTCTTTCACAGTTGCATTTAACTTGCGGTAATCCACTGCTAAACGGTTTTCACCATTTTTCTTGCAAACAAGCAGTACTGGGCTGGCATAAGGTGTGCGAGTTTCACTGACAATACTGGCTTCTTTCCAATCGTGGACTATCTGGCTTATCGCTTCTCTGTCAGCCTGGTTGGTTCTGTATGGCTTACAGTGAACTGGACGACTTCCTTCAATCTCTTGAATGTCCATCTCCGTAAGGTTGGTACATCCCAACTCTTCAAGAGACAATGCGAAACAGTCGCGGAACTCTCTGACGAGCTGGTGCAGCTGCTCAATGTTCTCACTGGTTAATCCTGGGCCTATCCTTAGATCTGATTTTTCGATTTTTGTCTTCTGAGGTTTGAAATTTGTCACTGATAACTGGTACGCTTCTTGAACCGGTTCACATCTTGCGATGCACATCCCTTGAGGTAAACTGATATCAACACCATTAGGATTGCAGACTGGAACGGTTGCGCATCCATCCTGGATGTCAATCAGCGACGGAGTCCTGTCCGAACGTCGGTCAATGATTGCCAATCCGGAACTGGCATTCTGCGCAACCAACTTGATAAAGTTCATAGATCGTTTAGAAAGAACTACATTTTGTGGAATGCAAAGTTTTATGGACGGAACAGCTGGAGAAATTTCCATTTCACAAAACGGCGAATCGGTTCGATTGCTGATAGTTAAGTTGTCATCCATCTTAAGGAGGACAACATGATAAAGGTCAGTCCAGGTCCTGCCGACCAGGATCTCCATTGTCTGGGCATGATCTGGTACAATGAGCAAGTTGATATCTCTACCAATGACACCATCGATTTCGACATCAGCAACAATTTTGCCAATTGGTCGAACCGCGGGTGTACTCGTATCTCCAAAACCAAACAGGTCGCTGTCAGTAGGCTGCACAGCCAAACCTGTACGAATGGCAGAAGTTGCCTGAATCGTACAACTAGAACTGCCCTGCAGTGCGATCATGTAAGCTTGTAGAAATCGATTTCTATAGAAAGCTCATGAGCTCTCTATCGTTATCTCAATTCTGTGACAACTATCCTAAAGTCCGACCACATAACTCGTGACATCACTTCTCTATAGACAACGATAACTACAGTGACAAATATTTAGCGTGAGCTAAGGAGATCGCGTTACGAGTTGTCACCTATAGAAAGCTCAAATTACAAATGGTGGCCGTGTATTTTATCCATGTCACCTCAACTGTTTTATATTTAATAACAATTAAATTAAACGTTTGTCATGTTATTTTATGTATGTAAACAAATAACAATGTATGCAGGAAAAAGATAAATGTATCACGTTTGTATAACTTTATAAAATAACCAATAAATTGCCAAGTTTGTTATAGCTAGACTACCTTTCCCATAAACAACCGGTCGGTCCTTGGCCCATCATCATAAAAATGGATGTAGATGCGTTAGCAGATTTACAGCGAGTGCGCATTATAAATGTGTTATATGAAGAGGTTCGATTTTTCAAGTTTTAAATCTGGGTGTGGGTGTGTGCTTCTGCTGTGTATGCTGTACAGTTTAAATAAATAAAATAATATATGTTTTTACAATTTTTGTAGCCTACAATTTATTGAAATTAAAATTTCCTTTTTTTACGGAGCGTCTGGATAGCGCCGAAAGTAACAACGCTGAATCGATCGTATCTAGTGTACTTGTAAAGTTCCTCCTAATCTATTTAGCTCCTAACCCGATCGATTTGGTGTTATTCCATTCAGCGCTGTCCAACGCCCCGCCCCCTTTTTGTCCACATCCAATATCCAAGAAAAATATTGTTTAAATATTGCATCAATATTTTTGTGTGCCCATTGATTGTTTGTGTCAAATATCTATAGGCAGTATAAACAATGTTGATTGTTAATATTTAAGTGGAACGTTGTATGACAATCTTTCCTTGTCAAATTCCGGGACGTTCGGATAGCTAAACAACGTTTGCTAGTTGTAATTTTAGGATATCGGATATTGACCGGATATTCCAAATGTTAGATAAAAATATTGTCAACACATTGAACAAATTTCAAATGCTGTGTGGGTGTATATCTCCAAAAAAATCAGCAAAAATCCTACTTGGGGAACACCCTTCAATTTTGAAAAAATCGCTGCCATTTTCCAGTTTTCAAAAAAATGCCAAAATGTGATTAGAAAGCTGATTCCTTTTGTAATACGTTCATCGGGGCCCCCTGTATATCTCCAGAAAAATCCCCAAAAATCCTACGTGGGGAACACCCATAAATTTTGAAAAAACCGCCGCCATCTTGAAGTTTTCAAAAAAAGTAGGGTCATTTACGACACTTTTGTTACCGTTTAGGGATCAATTAAAAAAAAAATCCAATATGGCTGCCATTTGCCACGTCTGACGCTATCTTTGCAAGGGTTTAACCTAAAGTATCGCGTAGTAATGTGGTTTTTATGGTTTTGGGGGTCGAGAAATTCGCATCTGAAGTCGGTTTGGCGATAATACCCATTTTTTTAAAATTCGAATCCAAGATGGCCGTCGATTTGCAGCAAGGAATACCTCGGTTCTCGAAATCGTAGTAGAACTTTCATATAAGACTCGAATGAAAGCCCTGTTCAAGTATTTTGAATAATTGACAGTAGAATATGACAAATTCTGTACGAAGCACTACAATCATTAATGCACTCCCTATATGCACCATTACTGTTCGTCCGAATCTGTTGACTCTCCACACTCACTCCTCTTATCATCGCTGTCACTACCTTCAAATTCCAACTCGACACCTTCTCGCGGTTTGGCCCGTGAATAGGGGAGTTTCACTCCCTGAAACTAATGGCGAGCTCTGGGTCGTCGTCGGAGAACCCCTTCCCTTTGACTACCTCCCCGACGGCGACGACAAAGACAACACGGACGGATGATGACACAGACGGAGACGACCACGACGTGGGGAACCCCTGCCCTCCCCATATGCTTTTGGCTGGTTCTGACCAGCACAGGCCTGTCCACCCCTTGTCCCCCCGCGTCATCCCTTACGTCCTTCCCTTCGTCTCGATTAGCCAAGTTGCATAAATATGAGACGTAAAGCAATATCCAATCAAAATAAGAGTATGATGAGACGTGCATCAGCGTGGCGTGAGTGAATTATCGAGCATATCTTATCAAGGTAGTCACTCCAGTGGTACATTGAGCCGTCCCGTTTCCTAGCCTCACGGTCCTCTGGAGCCCTATTCCTGAGTTCAACCCGTCCACGAGACGGGACGGGACGAGTCGTTTTGTACCACGTGACCACGTTTACCCGTTCAAGATGGCCGATTGCTATTCCTGAGTTCGATGTCGTCCCGTTTTGTCAACCCGTCCCGTCTAATCTATCTCGGCTGCTCAAGACCAGCCGAGAGAGCCACCGGGGGCCGGTACCCATATGGGGGGGGTGAAGAAAACAATGGGGGACAACATCACTGCAATTCACGTTTTAGCGTGGGGAAAAATGTTTTATGAGTTTTTGCGTGTATGTTATGTACGATATACTGTAATAGAAATGACCACAGTTAAACTGCGCGTGTGTTTCCAAGTTTCATCTTCACGGATTGCGATGTATCACGAATCTATGCACCGAGAAGTTCCCCCAATCACTGCAATACGAGGCAAAGGTAAGCTAAAACATCGCATTAAAATGTATATTTTTAATGTGTGCGGGCTGACCAATGTAATAAAGACACATTTGTATCATTTATTACGTATTTCTTTTATTATGTACGTCCCTGCATTGATTGCAATACTTTTCACTAGGCCCTAGTAGGCCGTAGGCCTAGGCCCCTACCTAGTACACTGGGCTGCAAATCCGTTTCAACACTTCTTATAGGCCTAGGGCCTAGCCTAGCCCTATGCCTAGGCAAGGTAGCTAGGGCCTACGGCAAAAATTATCAACAAATAGTCCCTAGATTTTTTTTAGCTTCTTGGGCCTACCATTAGGCCTAGGCCTAAGCCTACTAAAATAAGTCCTTGGCCCTCAGCCTAGGGTAGGCCCTAGCCCTACACTTAAGGTCATTTAAATGCAAATAACATTGTAGGCCCTAGCCCCAATCATATGTGGGCCCTAGGGGTATTGGATGTTAGTTTTTCTTATAGGGCCCCCCATGTTGCTAGCTTACTTACTGACTGAATTGAAGGTCAAAAGACTAAAGGGGGCATAGGCCTAGAGTTACATGGGAAAATACTAGGACCTAAATGCCAAAACATTTTCTTGGCCACTCACAAGTCGGTGTAATATGTGCCTAGGGCCTATAGTTGTAGTAAATAGCCTTTGAAGATAAGCCAATGGCTCGATGATTTTATTTTGTGACCTACGGCAAGAGTTATCCCTAGGCCTAGGCTAGACAGCGTAGCCTAGATTGCGCAATGCCTAGACTTATTGTTTTGCATTACATTCTAAAATTAACTAGGTACCGTAGGGCCTCGTTATTGGATGAGCGTAGCGAGCGAAGCGAAGATTCTATTTGACTACACTGGAGAAAAAAATCCGGAATGTTTTTTTTTTTTCTTTTTTTCTTTTTTTTTCTGTATTATTGTGTGTTTGTCAGCACGATTCCGTCTAAACCGATACTCCAATTGCTATGAAATTTTATGGAGGCCTTTGAAATCTCTGAACTTAGAACTGCCACGTTTTTGAGCGCAATCGAAAAATTATTTCTCATGAAAATCAAAATATTACGGTTTTTTCTTTTTTAAAACAATTCTTTGACTTTTAACACCTACATGCTTTAACCAATTGTAATAATTTTTTCACAGAACCTTAATTTTATGAATTCATATATTCGTGTGAAATTTGAGCGCAATCGAATAATTTTTTTATATGAAAATCGCAATTTTACGATTTTTTTTCTTTTTTAAAATTGTGATTAATTAAAAAATTAAAAATTAAAGTTTATTTTTTATTTAATTTAAATTAATTTTTAAAAAATCTTCAACTTAGTAATGATTTTTTCACAGAACAACAGAAAATCCGCATAACACATGGCAGCTCAATGCACCAATTACGCTCATCCAACAACGCGGCGGGACTTAAGCGTTTTCCTAGTAGATATCCATGGAGGCATAGTCTACCTCTGAATGAAATCACTGTAATTTTTTGTCTACAAGTAGGCCTCTTAGGCCCCTATGCTTATTTGGAACTTGTTTGGTTGGGGGGATCCAACAGCATTAAAAACACTAATTTTGCCTAAAAGTAGGTTAGTGGGGGGGGGGGGGGGGGGGGGGGGGGGTGTTGCTAAAAAATTTGACTTCATTTGTCCTCTCCCCCCCCCCTCAACCGAACAAGCACCCCCTTATTTATAATTTAATTCACCTACCTACTTTAGGGCTACTTTCTGTAAATTGTTAGCCGGTAGGCAAACCAAACATGGTTCAAATATTTATTACAATGCCCACTCAAACACTAACACTCCATTCTCCATCGCTGGGTAAGTCTGGTGTATGCCTACACCATCGAGACCAAAATTTAATGAAACCTATCTACCAGCAACAGTCAATACTTGTACCGGTACCTAGTAGGGGGTAGGCCTCCTTCGGAAAACATAATATGTCATTCAGGAAATATTTCTACCTACATAAAAATATTTACAATGTACAATTTGTTCAAAGGTGTTTGTGGTTCTGTAATCCCGGATGGAATGATGTCGTAGAAGCTATCGATGATCTTGGTGTACCTCAAGCTTATGGTGTGGTCCACCGACGTAGCCGTTCTCTTCCGGAAAGAACCAACGTCTGACCGTCAAACACTATGCCACAGTACGGATCAGCCAAGGCATTCAACCTGATTTGAAATATGCCAAACTATAGAGGAAATAAGTTGTAAAAATATGTGTCTAGAAATAAAAAAAAAATATACAAAATTGTATGGTATTATTTCAGTAACTTAGTAGGACTGTAAAGCCTTCAATTTATTGTAAGTTTTACAGTAGCAGTCAGGTTATGGCATAGTATTGACAAATGTTTTGTACTTTTGTTGTTTGTCCGACTGTTACTACCCGGGCTATTATGTTGTACTTTCAGACTGAAAAAGGCAACACAAAATCAATACTAGGCCGTAGAATTAAAATACAAAATACTGTGTGACACTAGACGTCCGGTACCATTGTAAATGTCAAATGAAATGGCCATCTAACTTTTATAAAATTGTTTTGAATAAAATCATGCATAACCTGATTTACGGTAGACCTACCTGTGACAATGTGGTTTGTATTCTGCTTATGACTTCTACTATTGGAAGGTAATTTCTGCATAATAAAAGGCCTACCTTATAGTTATGTTTTTTAAAGAAAATTGTAGGTAAAAAAGTTAAAAAAAAAAAAAATAACATTGAAAGTTTTCACTGAATTGGAAATTTTCAACATTGCATCACTACCTATATCTAAAATTGCATTAACCAGCATGTTCACAATTCAATGGACAATGCCTTCAGCAAACTTCTTGCCATGTAGGCTTTGTCAAATAATTTCACCAAACATATTAGTTATCTGTTCATGCAATGGACAATGCCTTCAGCAAACTCCTTGTCATGTAGGCTTTATAAAATAATTTCAACAAACATATTAGTTGATTTGTTAATGGGGAGAAAACTTGTGACCTAAGCTGCATGCATAGACCAACCCTCGTACACAATTGACTACGTTTATCACGCGGGCTGGGCTCGGACTATTCAGATCGAGCTTAAATGTGCGATCTCAGTACGGACGTGTTTATCAAGCAATTTCAGATCGCACCCGCTAGTTCCCGTTCAGCTCGTTTGAAAAGGGGGCGTGGTAAGTAGCAGCCAGGGCCCACTAGATATGCTGAGCTGAGGTGACAGCAGTTAGGTATCTAGTAGACCCTGGATAGCAGCTGGCTGTCAAAACAACATAACCTCACAGAAACATCAAGTGTCAGTCGAGCAGACATGAACAACGTTACTGCTATCACTACGTTCTCAAATTATTTATTGATGCAATTAAATTTAAATAACTCGCACTATGAAAGAAAAGTTAAGACACAACGTCGTAATTCCTTGAGAAAATGATGGCTGCGAAAGCGGAAGAAGAGGATATGGATATTGTTTTACAACACCATCTTGGAGGTGCTAGAAATATTGTCAACTTGCCGTATTTTAGGAGGACTAGGAGGCCAAACAAAGTGAGAAGCCTAGAATTTTGGGAAGACATTGTTCAAAATCATTTTGATGACTCTGACTGGGTATCGAATTTTCGTATGCGCAAAGTAACCTTTCACCTGTTATGTGAAAGGTTGCGTCCTAGCCTCGAACCATCTGAATATTCTTTACAGGTACCACTTACCGTCGAAAAGAAGGTTGCAATAACTTTGTATAAAATGGCCTCATGTTGTGAGTACCGAGTAGTTGCGAATCAATTTGGGATTAGTAAAAGTACTGTACACACAACTTTTTATGCAGTCGTTAATGCTATAAACTTGCTAGTACCAGAAGAAATAGTAATGCCTACTGCAGAATCAGTGCAAGAGATTGTAGATGGTTATGAGTCAAGGTATAAAGTTCCCCAGGTATTTGCTGCAATCGATGGCACACATATACCGCTACTGCCCCCAATCGACGGTTACAGAGATTACGTAAATCGCAAAGGGTGGCCTTCAGTCGTGCTCCAAGCTGTCGTAGATAACAGATTCAGGTTTAGGAACATATCATGCAAATTTCCTGGGAGCTGTCATGATGCTCGAGTACTCAGGGGTTCTACAATTTTTACAAATGCAGAAAACCTAATTCCAAATTGCACACGAGAAATTGATGGGATGGACATTCCACTCCTAATTTTAAGAGACCCTGCATATCCCCTTTTACCATGGTTATTGAAAGGTTACACCAGGAACCACTTGTTAACTGCGGAAGAAGAATCTTTCAATGTTTACCACAGCTCGGCTAGGATGTCGGTGGAGATAGCATTCGGTCGCTTGAAATCACGGTGGAGAT
This sequence comes from Sweltsa coloradensis, assembly GCA_024449915.1. Lineage (NCBI taxonomy): Eukaryota > Metazoa > Arthropoda > Insecta > Plecoptera > Chloroperlidae > Sweltsa > Sweltsa coloradensis. The sequence continues at coordinate 25,908 of JAMZAV010002590.1, forward strand.
GTCTGCTAAAAAGAATAGATATTTCATACAAGTTTGTACCGAAAGTTGTTGCTGCAGCATGTGTCCTTCACAACATTGTCGAAGATAATAAAGAAATATTTTTAGAACAATGGTTAGAAAACGTTCGTCAAGCAGAAATCGATTTCCCCCAACCGGCACATCAGTTGGTGCGAGAAAATGGTGCCATGCATGGAATGGCAGCTATTCGAGATCACCTCGAGGATTACCTTGCAGCTAACTACCCTCTCCGCCAGGGCACGTTCTAAAGACATCACATACCGTACACAATGTAAAAGCCAAAGAATATTCTTTAAATTAAATCATTTTCGCATTGGTAATGATCTTTATTTTGTTTGCAAATAAATTACAATATGTAGACTAGTCTATAACTTATAACATAATATGTACCACATCTTGGGAAATTGTAATATGCTTCTTCACTTATTACCCTTTTTAATTCCTTTTCTTATCATTTGTCTCGAGTACTAGCCTTGACGCTTGCTGGGTAATAACATTTTGTTTTACAACCAAGATTATGATTTATGAAGATATACAGGATTGCTTACATATTATTACATTGTAATTAAAAAATTAAGAAACAAATTGACATATTATATCCGTAGTGCGAGTGGGTATACTATAGTTACTAAAAAGTTTACATCTAGGAGAAATAACCAATACATAATAATTATTGCTGTTGCGATGCCTAAATGTTGTGCTTACAGTTCTCACGACAAGCGTTCATCAATTATTATAATAATAGTCTAGAAGTAATGCGTTGGTGTGGGCGGGGGAGGGGAGGGGCTGGAGCCTGAGGAGATGCCAGCCTCTTTAGTATCTATTCCCAAGTGGTTCATTTCAGCCATCTCCACTGGGGATAGCTTTTAACAGATTGAAACAGATTAGAATTTGTTATTGTAATTATTTTCGCAGCTTAACCTCTGGAAGATCGCGAGTTGAAATATATGAAGGGTGGGGGGGGGGGGGGGGGAGGGCATACTCAACACATGTATCGATCGATCGATGTTGGTCCTATTCTCGTTGGTTCAAATTAAACAAATAGCAATTAGAAAAAATTATTAGAACGTTGCTCATACTTCTAGTCATGTTCTGTAGTATTACTGGCCTGTGACCCACAACTTGATGAATAAATTAATTCATCATCTTGCATTTCAATTGGTTCATCGGGTATTGTACTGCTGGACGGAAACTGATTATTAGGCCTAGTAGTTTGGGTAGGTCGAATCGGAGTACCTTGCGGAATTTGAGATGGAAACTGAAGTTGTGGGAAAGTAGCCGGAAATTGATTTTGTTTTGGATGTGGGTCGGGTAATGACCATAAAAAGACATCGGACCAGTGGGCGGGGCATATCCCATTGGACCATTAGGTCCAACGTTTTGTAAACATGAAACAAACTGTTTCATGGTGTCTGCAATGATCTTTGCATTACTTTTCATTAGTTTGTCTTGCTGATCAGCCTCCCACAATCTTTGTTTCGCAAATTCTGTCTTCCAGAAGAATTCGCGTTGAGCAGAATGATTTTGTAACATCGTTTCAGTTGCCGACACGAATGAGTTTACCTTGGCATTTCCACTGCTTCTCTTGGGTGTGGATGTCGCACTAGAGGTGCATGACGATTCTGTCAAATCTGCCTCTACACAATTATTTTCAACATATATCAATTCACATTTTCTGAAACAACATACTCTTGATCTGGGCAACCTTTTTCTAAATCGTTTACAACTTCGCCCGAGTCAGTGCTATTATTAAGCTTGTTTGCGTTTGGCCGCGAGTGTAAAATTTCGTTTAAATCATCAAAATATGGGCATGTGATTTTTGGGCGTCCGCTAGTACTGTTATTATCTTTTACTTTACGGTATGACACCTGTAAATGTTTCCATTTAATCCGCAATTGTTCGAGGGATCGCGGGAATCCGGCGTCTTTCATCATGGGCACTCATAACTTGTAGATATCAGCATTGCGATTTCTGTAATAACAAACAATAAACTGTTATTAAGATCAACAATTCAGATAAACGACGTGTGGCACGTTCTAAATCTCGTGTATTGCATGTACTTAAGACTAATGTGCTGTAATCGTAGGTATACAGCCGACGCTAGATTACAAAAATTGACCTACAAGTTATGTGAGTAGGCTGGAAGGTGAACAATAAAATAGGCCCTCGCCTTATGAATAGGCATATCTACAGGATACATTTGTAAATTGGCTGGCCCTAAACATTGATGAAGGCCTAGGCCCCAACTTGCACTTAAATTGCTAAGTCTGGGTAGGGCTAGGCCTAGGCTAGCATAAGGTAGGTCTAGACCTAGTTACAACTAGGTCTACCCTAGGCCTAGGCCCCTAGCCCTAGCTCTGATGAGACCAAAGGTGAGACATGTTATACTTACTTCCTTCCGTCCAACAAAGTCACTATATTCTTTTCCCTTATCAAATTGATACAGAATTCTGTTTCGGTGGAGCTCCACACCGCGCGATTTTCTGTTTCCTTCAACTGAGAACACGACATGATAACTTTATACTTTTTGCCGATCTTGATGTTGGCGGGATTCGAGAATGTAAATATTGAATTACGAAAAATGGCACACAACAGTTGATTTGACTTTAACATGCCTTGAAATGTGTACTTTTTAAGGCGGTGGGATCGGTCATGTGATCAAGTCCGGTCCGCTTGGGTTTATCACGTTAATTTCGGATCGTATTGAGCGAGCTAGCTCGGTTTGTGTTGCGAGCCGAAAAGGGAGCGCGAGCCGAGACGGGTGCGCATCAGCAGAGTGTTTATCAAGCAAAATAAGCTCGCACCAAACGAGCTCGTACCGAGTAGTCCGAGCCCAGCCCGCGTGATAAACGTAGTCAGTGTCGCCATTGGGATTACAATCGTAGTCTAGCTCGATGTGTTTCACTGAGCCATTGTAAATTGATGTCTTATGTTAGATTTGCAGTGATTACGACTACAACAGATGATAGGTGTACTGCTTGCAAAAATTATGGTTTATTTTCCATGTTTAGTTCATATCCTTACTAAACTGTTGCACATACATACAGTTGCCACTGAATGAATAAATATGTTGGCCCTAGGCCTACAAATAATTATGTTGTAACGTTGGGTTTCAATCAGAACTGATGAAAACTTCAAACTAGCCCTCATAAACTTGGTAGGCCTACAAACATAGCCTGAACGACAATCATTTTGTCACCCAAGCCCAACGGCACACGTATGGTCTACAATCAAAAGCATAATAGACCATTTCTCATGGTACGTATAACTATCCTAATACCTAGTAGCATAATAATAGCCAATGATAAATTTATTGTGCAAAGAAAAGCCTGTAGGCCCTATGCCATACTTGTATTGGGCCTAGGCCACAAGTTGTCAGTAGGATACGCATAGGCCTAGGCCTAGTATCTATGGGCCAAAGCTAGTTAGGGCATTGGCCCTTAAAAGTAAAGTAAAATTTGATCAGCCTGTAGATTGGTAGGCTACATACGTAATACAAAAAAGGCTTAGGCCTAGACAGTAGTTTTTGACGGATGCTAATTGCTACGAGTTGCTATCCTAGGCCTCTGTACCCTTATTGTTTATGGCATAGTTACTAGCATCTTTGGTACTAGGGCCTAGACCTAGGCCTACCACAGTTCTGGTAATATAAATTAAATGAATGAATTGAAAGTAGGCCTAGAGTTAGGCCCAAGGTTTTCTGGGCAAGGGAGCTGATATGGGCCTAGGCCCTAAATCTAATGTGGATGTTAGAAGAAAGTGAAGACGTGATTACATTGTCAAGATAAAGCTTTTACGCAATTTATTTGGCATATTATAACAAACAAGTATGCATGTGTACGCCCACCCTAGGATAGGCAATTCTTCCTCGTAATATACATAGAAAGTGAGGCCCTAACACGTAAAGATTGTCAAAGGGATTGCTCTGAGACAAGTAGGCCCTAGGCCTAGGGCTTAGCCCTACGAGTTAAATTAGCAGCTGCAAACTGTGGTTAAAACATTATTACACTGTTCATAATGCACTTCACAAACGCAAAATATTTCGTCGATAGTATATAATAACGGTCGAAGAATGATTATAGGCTAACAACGAGAAATAGGAATTGCAATGCAACTTTAACCTCAAATTAGCGTCAATGTTATTGTTTCGTCGTCTGCAGCTGTCTTTTGACAGCAAGCAGTAAACATGAAATCGAAGCACGCCATTGGCTAGAAATAGTGAAAAGCTGTTCACAACAAAACTAAATCAAATGCAGTGTTGACAACGAACGGGTTCTAGCTCACCCAACCCGTCTCGTCGACTTTGAACTCGGGAATAGCAAATCGGCCGGGTACTGACGAACGGGACGGGACGGGTGGGGTTTGAGTCGTGTCGTTTGGCCCATCCGTCCCGTCCCGTTCAGATTTCAGGAATAGCCCTCCTGGTCTGGGGGTGGCTAGTCGCCAGATCATCATATGATCATCATATGCAGCGCGATGAAAGCACTTGAAGAAAGTAGCCGAACTGCCTAATTGTGGTTGCAGTACTTCGATCAAGTGTGGGTAATGCAATACTTCGTGAGAGCAGAAAGGACAGGCGACTGGAAGCTTCATCTTTACTCCGTTCAACGCATGTTATGTCACCTCCATGCAGCCTCTTAAGGACTATCTACTCCAAAGTTATGGCATTTTTTTTTTAAACTGCAAGATGGCGGCGATTTTTTAAAAATTGAAGGGTGTTCCCCAAGTAGGATTTTTGGTGATTTTTCTGGAGAATACAGGGGGCCCCAATGAACGTATTACAAAAGGAATCAGCTTTCTAATTACAATTTGGCATTTTTTGAAAACTGCAAGATGGCGGCGATTTTTTCAAAATGTATACTGCTAGGGAAGACAGTAGGCAGATCTTGAAAAAAGAGTTGACTTAACAAATCCCAGTTAGCATTGCTAAAACTGTAAACCGTTTTTCGCAATTTTTTAGAGTTCTTGCCACAAATATTAAATGTAGCAAGTACAGCTTCATGGTCACTTACTCCTGGAATTACTTCGGTGGATTCAACAATAGTAACGTCACTGCACAGAAAAAGGTCCAAAATCGACCTGGATGCTCCACAAATTCTCGTTGCTTGTAATAATAGCTGGCTAACTAGTTTTTTCTATGTTGTGGTTCCGAATTTGCATAGCTCGTTCTGAATGTAAGTGGGCTGAGCTCATGTGAATTATTTGTCGTTTGCTAGTTCTAGTTTTATTAACTATCTTAATCTCAGAAGTGTGAGGTTATTTGCTAGAAATGGCCACATAAGAACACACCAATGTCAGAAATGTTTACTGTGTACACCAGTTCGTTCTCGTTAATTGCGCTTGTCAGTCTAAGCCAATATAGGCCTACGCATGTGCGGGATAAAAGCGTGCTGCATTCTAGCTGATGGTTGCGAGATAGACTTTATCTCTCACCACGCCTTGAACGATTAGCAAAGCCTCCTCTGGGACTAATACTTCTCCACCTGGTTGAAACATCTGCAGGAAATACTATTTTAACCTACTTTTGTCGTTCAGGTAATGTTGCTCCTGCGAGGGCAAAATTTTCTGTGTCTTGAAATATTCCGGACGTTCGTGTATACTTGAGTATTTTCATGGCGTATTAAATCGGTATCATTTCTTTATGTAAAACTTTTGTCTATTGATAACGGAGACAAACTTCCTTAATTTCTCATTAAAAGTAATTTAATTAACACAATTCAATTGTTTTTGTTCGAATAAATATTTTGTCTTTTGCTATTACAATTATCTCCATCATTTTATTTTATTTTATAAACACTTAACAATAAAATCGTCAAACACACCTTAAAGTCATTTCATTTTCTTATAATATCACAGGCGGCGCAATATGACCTAACCGGTTGAAGCGCCCTAGTTATTTACGTCGTCGTCACCTGTTCGTGTCGTTCATAAGTCAAATTACGATTTGTATTACATGATAAAGTTATATAGATTTTACGCTGGACAAGCTTAACTTACACGCCAAATTCGAGTGGGCCGTAGAACAGTAGGCTACCAGGTTACCTACACAGAAGATAACATACAAAGTAGACCAAGGATATTTTGCACAATTTCGGTTTCATCAAGTATTGAAATATCTTAAACACATTCAATAATATTCATATTTGTGTTACGTGAACACATAAGTGTTCTATTCAAAATCAGCACACCAACGTTTGGAAATCAATTCATAAGCAGAATGTACTCGACTTGAAAGTCTCTGCAAGTCTAGCTTCTGCACTCTGCAAGTCTAGCCCATCAATTTCCAACTCGCAACCTTCTCGCGATTTGGCCCGTGGTTAAGAGAGTTTTTCTCCCTGAAACTAATGGCGAGCTCTGGGTCGTCGACGGGGAACTTTCCACTTCACTTTGACTACCTCCCCGACGGCGACGACAATGACAACACGGACGGATGATGACACAAGACGTAGACGACCACGACGTGGGGGAACCCCTGCCCTCCCCATATGCTTGTGGCTGGTTCTGACCAGCACAGGCCTGTCCAGTGTCAACCCCTTGTCCCCCGCGTCATCACTTACGTCCCTCCCTTCGTCTCGATTAGCCAAATTGCATAAATCTGAGACGTTAAGCAATATCCAATCAATCAATCACTTAAATGAATAATTTTTCTTTTCTATTTAAACAAATTTGTATTTTTATATCACTTTGATTTCCATATTTGTCATCTATAATCTTACAACCCAATATAACCATCAAACACAGAACGAACCCACTAACATCCCTCCCTTCGTCTCGATTAGCCAAAGTGCATAAATATGTGACGTTAAGCAATATCCAATCAATCATTACAATGAGTTTAGCTTCTGTTTCTGCTAAATGTGTTGTTTGATCAAATCTTGGCTGTTATGACCTCACATCGTTATGTTTAATGTCATTTACTTAAGGCGGCTGTCTAGTCTGTCTGTTTCTGCATCGCCTCAAATATTATGGTTGGGTCCAGACCAGGCGGCATTTTATAATGCTCATTGACAGGACCACACTTTACCCGAGCAGACTTGTTTTTTTTATATTCCAACTCGCAACTTTCTCGTGGTTTGGCCCGTGATTAGAGTAGTTTATCTCCCTGAAACTAATCGCGAGCTCTGGTTCGTCGTCGGGGAACTTTCTCCTTCCCTTTGACTACCTCCCCGACGGCGAAGAAATTGACAACACGTACAGATGAGGACACAGCCAGAGACGACCACGACGTGGGGGAACCCCTGTCCTCCCCAGACGCTTGTGGCTGGTTCTGACCAGCACAGGCCTGTCCACCCCTTGTCCCCCCGCGTCAACCCTTACGTCCCTCCCTTCGTCTCGATTAGCCTAGTTGCACAAATATGAGACGTTAAGCAATATCCAATAATAATAACTATTTGTTAATATATATTGGTTAAACTAAAACCTTGAGGCGTTTGACACTTAAAGCTGTATATTTATCAGAAGAAAATAATATTTAATTTTTTTTTAAATTTATCAACTTTTTAACACTTATTTTTAGGAGATCTCTTGTACTATTGGGCCTTCAAATTCCAACTCGACACCTTCTCGCGGTTTGGTCCGTGAATAGGGGAGTTTCACTCCCTGAAACTAATGGCGAGCTCTGGGTCGTCGTCCCCACTGAAAATCAGTTATATAACTGAGTGGACAGACTCTAAATAAAATTTATTTATTTAACCTCTTCCCTTTGACTACCTCCCTGACGGCGACGACAAAGACAACACGGACGGATGATGACACAGACGGAGACGACCACGACGTGGGGGAACCCCTGCACTCCCCATATGCTTGTGGCTGGTTCTGACCAGCACAGGCCTGTCCACCCCATGTCCCCCCGCGTCATCCCTTACGTACCACCCTTCGTCTCGATTAGCCATGTTGCATAAATAAGAGACGTAAAGCAATATCCAATCAATCTTGTACTATTGTTGTGATGCAATGCAAAGCTTAGTTGTAATTTTTCTTACGATTATATATTTTGTTGTCTGTTTATTTATTTATTCACTACTTTGTGATGTACTCTTCTTATTTATTACCCAAGACTTTCATTGGCAAAAATGTCAAACCAATGCCAGGACCGTAATCTATTATTTCAACCGGATTAAATTCGTACGTGTTGGTCAGTTTTCAATCCCGTTGTGGTTGGTCGTGAATGGGATATGTTAGTCAGAATTTGCTTAATGTGTTTCATTTAATGAAAACTGCGCGTGATCGGTCCTCAACACAACCAGTTTATGAACTTTATTCAACTAATAATAAAATTATGGTCAAAGGAAACCTACATTTTAATAAGAGTTTATCTCTAAGTGTCCAATATGTTTCTTTTGGAAATAATACGATGATAAAGCAATTAAAGAGAGAGAATTTGGCCTAGAGCATGACTCTGCTAATCGTAAAAGGCGAATAAAGTGATCCATCCAATTCCCTATCGTAAACATTAGTAAATAATTAGGGGAGTAGTGTAATCTCTTTCACAACATTTTAACTTTACAAATTCCAGCTCGCAACCTTCTCGTGGTTTGGCCCGTAATTAGGGAGTTTTTCTCCCTGAAACTAATTGCGAGCTCTTGGTCGTCGTCGGGGAACATTCCCCTTCACTTTGACTACCTCCCAGACGGCAACGACAATGACAACACGGACGGATGATGACACAGACGGAGACGACCACGACGTGGGGGAACCCCTGCCCTCCCCCATAGTCATGTGGCTAGTTCTGACCAGCACAGGCCTGTCTACCCCTTATCCCCCCGCGTCATCTCTTAACTCCCTTTCTTCGTCTCGATTAGCAAAAGTTTCATAAATATGAGAAGTTAAGCAATATTCATCAATCTTAGAGCTGTTTAAGAGGAATACAACCCTTGCCCTTGCATGCACCCCCTTATGCGTCTCTGCCACACGCGTCCGGCTGCCTGCCACGTGTGGCCTCGCACAATCTGCCTATAGAGGTGACGTTGGGCTTGAGGATCGCGCATATTCACCTGAAACCACGCAGTCAAGTGCGTATTCCTACCGAGAGCCCTGTCGAGTGCGTCGATCTCTTAGCCCGTTTTACCATCTGTGTTGAAAGAAAAGACTCGCCACGCGGCCTCTGTCGTACAAACACTGCGGCCGTCAATGTAGTGCTTTATCTCGTCCATGTTAACTTGTTGTCGGCCTTTCCATATCTAATCTCGCCTCTACCGTGGCTAAGCAACCGGCTCCAGTCGCCAAATACAAAGGTTAAGATCCTCCCATTTGTGATGAGTGTTGCGAAGTTTGAACTATAAAACACGTTTTAGAATCCTGTACAAAATATAGTAGTGATAGAAAAGATTTTAAATCAAAACCTTCCCTCAAGAAACTTTATCAGACAACTGAAATAAATTGATGACGTTATTAATTTCTTACGTAAATTAAACCTTTGAAATTCAATTTTAAATTAATAATTATTTGGCAATCAGAAAATTCGATTGGCACTGATAACTTTACTGTTTTGTGCCCTAAAACCCCAATTACTAACTAACTTGAATAGGAAAGGCGCCAACTCTAGGGCGGCGCACAAGTACCATGTGCACTTTTAAGTGCGTGTCGAAGCCCACCAACATGTACGCATTGTACGGCACAACCTGCCTATTGTCTGCAACGTGAGTGTCGTCTATCGCGTGTCGTCTGCCGTCCAGTCTACGTCAGTAGAGAACAGTGTCGTCGCGCGACACAGTCTCGTTTCTAAACTCGTGCGGATAGTGTCTGTTGCACTTGACGCCGTCGTAGGCACGATGCGAGCTGGAGGGGTCGCCTTCACATGGAGTGTGCAACTTGTGCGTCACCACTCGACGGTAGAGCAGAGGATGTGCACGACTGTCGAGCAGTTCGGCGCACACCTTGAGGTCGCCGGTATGCGCGTTGTGAATCTGGTCGGCGGCCGCCATAACGAGAATGAAATGAGCGTGCGGCGTACCTCGTCTACTATACTCGACAGTGTAGATGTAGACGTCTTCGCGTCCCAGCACCTGTTGTTCGTAGATTTCCTTGATGTATTGCACCAACTTTATTCCAACTCGCAACCTTCTCGTGGTTTGGCCCGTGATTAGGGGAGTTTTTCTCCCTGAAACTAATGGCGAGCTCAGGGGAGTTTATCTCCCTGAAACTAATGTGCGAGCTCTGGGTCGTCGTCGGGGAACTTTCCCCTTCCCTTTGACTACCTCCCCGACGGCGACGACAATGACAACACGGACGGATGACACAGACGGAGACGACCACGACGTGGGGGAACCTCTGCCCTCCCCATATGCTTGTGGCTGGTTCTGACCAGCACAGGCCTGTCCACCTCTTGTTCCCCCGCGTCATCCCTTACGTCCCTCCCTTCGTCTCGATTAGCCAAGTTGCATAAAATATGAGACGTTAAGCAATATCCTTCCATCCTTCCTTTTGGGTCGTCGTCAGAGAACTTTCCCTTCCCTTTGACTACCTCCCCGACGGCGACGACAGTGACAACACGGACGGATGATGACACAGACGGAGAAGACCACGACGTGGGGGAACCTCTGCCCTCTCTATTCGCTTGTGGCTGGTTCTGACCAGCACAGGGCTGTCCACCCCTTGTCCCCCCGCGTCATCCCTTACGTCCCTCCCTTCGTCACGATTAGCCAAGTTGCATAAATATGAGACGTTACGCAATATCCAATCAATCAATCAACCGACCAGGAAATAACTTTAGTCAAAATTGAGGGCACAACCCACAGGCGTGAGAGGTCAGTAAGTGACAATAGCTTCAATTCGGGCATCAGCAACTTCAATAGTAACTTATTTGAAACAACAAGCAACTTTTTTAGCAACTTTTAATCACAGAAGATAATCAACTTTTCCTATTTTTTTTTATAGTCATCTACGCACTGGACACCCTGATGTTTGAAAATGAGCTATCCGTCGATAATGGAAGCCAAACACATGACGTCGAAGGCAGCGAGGCAGCAAACGGAACGTGATTTTATTGTTTTGACGTTCGCTTGCCACACTTGAAGTTCCTCTTATTATATGTCGGAACTGTTGGGGCGCATGTACTTTGCCTCTTTGGCTGCGGCAATCCTCTCCTGTGCACTCGCTTTTCTTTTCGAAAACTCTAATTTTTGTTTTGCGATTTTAGGCTGCTGAGCGAGTTACGAATATCCCTCAAAACAGTCAGTTTTTCGTCCTCAACAGCCTTGAAAGATTCTGCTGCCCGGTCAAATTCTGTTTCGTTATTTGGCCTTCAAATTCCAACTCGACAACTTCTCGCGGTTTGGCCCGTGAATAGGGGAGTTTCACTCCCTGAAACTAATGGCGAGCTCTGGGTCGTCGTCGGGGAACCCCTTTCCTTTGACTACCTCCCCGACGGCGACGACAAAGACAACACGGACGGATGATGACACAGACGGAGACGACCACGACGTGGGGGAACCCCTGCCCTCCCCATATGCTTGTGGCTGGTTCTGACCAGCACAGGCCTGTCCACCCCTTGTCCCCCCGCGTCATCCCTTTCGTCCCTCCCTTCGTCTCGATTAGCCAAGTTGCATAAATATGAGACGTTAAGCAATATCCAATCCAATCCAATTCGTTATTTGGCCACCTAATGTGGTTTTTCGTCTGGTAAGCATTAACTTGATCTAGAAATAAAATAAAAAATATAATAATCATTGATTTAAATTTTTTACACATACATTTTTGTATACTCATATCAAATATCATTCATTCTTAAATAACAAATTAACAATATTTAAATACTAGGAAAACGCTTAAGTCCCGCCGCGTTGTTGGATGAGCGTAATTGGTGCATTGAGCTGCCATGTGTTATGCGAATTTTCTGTTGTTCTGTGGTAAAATCATTGTTAAATTGAAATTTTTTAAATTAAATTAAATAAAATAAAAAAGAAACTTTATTTTTTTAATTTTTTTTTTATTAATCGTAATTGTTTAAAAAAAAATGTAAAATTGAAAATTTTATTAGAAATAATTTCTCGATTGCGCTCAAATTTAACAGTAATATATTAATTCATAAAATTAAGTTTCTGCGAAAAAATCATTTCAATCGGATAAAGCATGTAGGTGTTATAAGTCAAAGAATTGTTATAAAAAAAGAAAAAACCCCGTAAAATTTTGATTTTTATGATAAATATTTTTTCAATTGCGCTCAAATTTCACAAGAATATCTTTATTCATAAAATAAAGGTTCTGTGCAAAAATCATTAAAATCGGATAAAGCATGTAGGTGTTATAAGCCGAAGAATTTTTTTAAAAATCGAAAAAAATCGTAAAATTGCGATTTTCATGAGAAAAATTTTTCCGATTGCGCTCAAAAACGTGGCAGTTCTAAGTTCAGAGATTTCGAATGCCTCCATAAAATTTCATCGTAATCGGAGTATCGGTTTAGCCGGAATCGTGTGGACAAACAGACAAAAATACAAAAGAAAAAAAAAAAAAAGAAAAAAAAAAACATTCCGGATTTTTTTCTCCAGTGTAGTAGAATGGAATCTTCGCTTCGCTCGCTACGCTCATCCAATTAAAAATAAAAAATAAAATAAATAATAACGAAATAAAATAACAATCGGTGGTATGGACAGAGCACACACCGACGGATCAACAACAGAATCAACAAGGCCGATTCAGAACAACTTTGGATTTAAAAATTGGCAACGAATTTAAAAAATATATATTATTAGTTTTGTTGCTAGGACGTATAAGGGATGTTTGTAGGCACATCACAACAAAAGATTTTGATCTATGAGTATCAACTTGCAGTTGGTTTGTAAGGAGTGGGCAACCAAATTAACCACTTTTTGATACTCAGTACCAGTACTATGGTTAGTGCTACCTATGTCAACATAAGAATAATTTCTTTACAAGCTGGTGCTAGTTCTTACAAATTACCTTTTTGAGAAGGAGTGTCGTTCGTACTTCTCGTTGTTGAAGGCGTATTTTCTTTCTCACCCAGTCATGTCTCAAGTTCAATGGTTTCCTCCTCCTCATATGCAATAACACAATTGCCATTTCTTCACCTGCAGGTTTACATTTCCACCCTCCTCATCTTACGTATCTTTGGGAAGCTCCTTTATCTACAATGGATTAATGTTAATCATAATTTTAAGGTTTTGTTTCAGGTTCAGCATTGGTTCCAAACATGCCACACCATCAAATTGGCTCATTATCATTAGTTTTATAGGTCTGCACACTGCAGGTAATTTATCGAAATGACCTAGTGTGATTAAGAAAACAATGATGGGCTTGTCGTAAAATTGTGTATGTACGTACAAATTAAAGTTAATATATCAACACTGGTTTTAAATTATGTAGTTACTTTACCTTTAACTTAGCCTTGTCCTTGGGAAACCCAGCCTCCTCAATCCCCTTATCGTCATCAATGCATTCTGATCCTATAAATGCTACGAGCATCATCTCTAAAATGGAAGTTTAGTTGGAGGGGGCATGCCACCTCCACTTCCAGTACCCGCTGCATATCGTGCAAGGGCACTGGCTTTCGATTTGTCGTCGTCGGGGAACTTTCCCCTTTCCCTTTGACAACCACCCCGACGGCGACGACAATGACAACACGGACAGATTATGACACAGACGGAGACGACTACGACGTGGGGGAAACTCTGCCCTCCCCATATGCTTATGGCTGGTTCTGACCAGCACAGGCCTGTCCACCCCTTGTACCCCCGCGTCATCCCTTACGTCCCTCCCTTCGTCTCGATAAGCCAAGTTGCATAAATATGAGACGTAAAGCAATATCCAATCAAATCTAATGACATTTCTACTAAGTTAGGGTTAAAATCATGGTTTGCTACTATATATTTAATCTGAACCTATTAATTTAATAAAGCCTGCCTACTACATGTTCTCTTATTCGTATCCTCTCGTATACGAGGCATTCAAATTCTATAAATATTAAATAACTAACATCAAAATGCGCGAATAATCTTTGCCGTTGAAGCGCCCTAAAACTACTAAAAGACCTACAATAAAAGTGTTATAATAGTATGTACTAAATATGGCTATATTATTTAATGATAACACATTAATTATTAACAAAGTATTCAAATTCCAATTTGCAACCTTCTTGTGGTTTGGCCTGTGATGAGGGGAGTTTTTCTCCCTGAAACTAATAGCGAGCTCTGGGTCGTCGTCGGGGAACTTTTCCCTCCCCTTTGACTACCTTCCCGACGGCGACGACAATGACAACACGGACGGATGATGACACAGACGGAGACGACCATGGCGTAGGGAAACCCCAGCCCTCCCCATATGCTTGTGGCTGGTTCTGACCAGCACAGGCCTGTCCACCCCTTGTCCCCCCGCGTCATCCCTAACGTCCCTCCCTTCGTCTCGATTAGCCGAGTTGCATAAATTTGAGTCGTTAAGCAATATCCAATCAATCAATCAACAAAGTATGTTTACTTGAAAGCCTACAATAAATAAGGAGTGCATTGTTATGTAGTCTCAAGATTATGGGTTCTTTTTCCTGTCGGGGCAATCGTTTACTACAATTTTTTATGAATCAATAACATATTTTTAGGTAAATAACTATTTTGTATCTAAATATAACGTCCTAGACGCAAATGTAGGCATGAGTAGGTCACAGTGTAACAAGACCTAGAACTAACACACAGACACATCTACACACAGACGCATACAGTACAGATGGAGACGACCACGACGTGGGGGAACCCCTGCCCTCCCCATTTGCTTGTGGCTGGTTCTGACCAGCACAGGCCTGTCCACCATTGTCCCCCCGCGTCATCCCTTACGTCCCTCCCTTCGTCTCGATTAGCCAAGTTGCATAAATATGAGACGTTAAGCAATATCCAATCAATCAAATCAAACAACGTCAGATTGACAACCTCCCCGACGGCGACGACAATGACAACACGGACGGATGACACAGACGGAGACGACCACGACGTGGGGGAACCTCTGCCCTCCCCATATGCTTGTGGCTGGTTCTGACCAGCACAGCCTGTCCACCTCTTGTTCCCCCGCGTCATCCCTTACATACCTCCCTTCGTCGCGATTAGCCAAGTTGCATAAACATGAGACGTAAGCAATATCCAATCCAATCCAATTTCCTGCAACAGATTTTTTTTGGCAATTGTCATTCGTCACAGCTCAAGCCTCACATTCATAGCCAAATTAATAAATTACGTATTATGCAATTACTACAAACTGAGAAAACTACTGGTACATCTGAAATTAAGCAGTAATAAAACTAGGGAAATGCCAAAGTCGTTGTTAAACGAGTGAGTAAGCTATGTGTTGAGTAGACTACCCGGTATCATTCCCATACCAGGCTAGATCCAGCCTGGTGAGCCATATGAGACGTTAAGCAATATCCAATCAATCAATTGGCTGTTTGGCCTACTGATAGATATATAAACTAGGCCTACTAGGTAGGGCTACAATCTAGGCCTAGGCGTAGTTAATCTCACTGCACAAAGAGCAGGGCGGACACAGATTAGCCTGAAAGAGCGACAAGAACCAGTAGGAAAGTTTACGCGCAGGAAGCTACTTGGCTACACAGCCGGGGCGAATATTTGCCAGACTGAGACGACCACGACGTGGGGGAACCCCTGCCCTCCCCATACGCTTGTGGCTGGTTCTGACGAGCACAGGCCTGTTCACCCCTTGTCCCCCCGAGTCATCCCTTACATCCCTCCCTTCGTCTTGATTAGCCAAGGTGCATAAATATGAGACGTAAAGCAATATCCAATCCAATCTATCTACAGTAGATTGGATCAAGGAGTATTCAAATTAATTTGTTTTTCCAAATGTATCTCCCATCAAAATCATTTAATTTTTAATACAAATTAATAATTTTTAGTTTGTTTTCACTGTTATGTCTATAATTTACTTTCATTTGTAAACTGAACTCTAGTAACTCTAGTCTCTCACGTCGGTGGCTGCCAAATACATTGCGGCTGTTTCGTCCTCGAAGCCTTGAGTGAAGATCGTTCCCTGACTCGGCTCTCCAAGTCCAGTTCGTATGAGCGAGTCAAACTCGTGATCAGGCTGAAGAATAACACTCAAAGCTGTACATCTCTTTGCGGTGGTTAATATTAGTCGTTTTATAC
Source organism: Sweltsa coloradensis (assembly GCA_024449915.1). Classification (NCBI taxonomy): domain Eukaryota; kingdom Metazoa; phylum Arthropoda; class Insecta; order Plecoptera; family Chloroperlidae; genus Sweltsa; species Sweltsa coloradensis. Next base: position 42,023 of record JAMZAV010002590.1, read on the forward strand.
TTGTATTGTCAATTGAGATTCTTGCACCCTGTTCGCTATTTGGGTCACAACTGTCCAGCAACTCTCTTAATATCGGCAAATTCTCTTGACTTTGTGTGGCATATCTTAGGCAATCAAATCTTTGGTCTTTTTTGTTCATCGTATAGATGAGATCTAGCTAAAGGCCGCCAAAATAGTACCCTTTTATTTGCATCTACTCTACGTTGACAAACACTTTATATATCAATATTATTATCATCACTTTTATTAATATTAAATCTAGGACCATTCACTTTCTCTGCAAAGAGTTATACTTGTACACTCTAGTTGTCTAAGTGAATAAAATTATCGATCTATCTATCTATCGATCGTTTCTCCCGTGAATCTTGATAACAGAAGATTCGTTTCACGTCACGAGTTCAAAAACACCCAGGATATTCCTGTTTTTCTTGTTAAAACAATGGTCAAATCAGTGGTTATAATATGATTTTCTACGCATTTCATTTGTTTACTTTAAATGTTACTTTAATTTGTTATTCGAATCAGTATAGGCCAACCCCCAAACAAACAACCGATTTGCTAAATAATGTGTTAAGTATATATATTTTTGTGATCAATCCCCTTTGAACGGTCTGTAGCGTACACGTGCCATCTGCCGTGAGCAATCCAAGCTTCAGACAACAAAGGATCGGCGCGCGCATCGTGCGCACGCAGCCAGCAGCTGCCGCCTACGCCTCACTCACAGTCAGCCTGTTTTTCTTGTCTGAGGTGGACGCATTTGGTCACCGCTCTTCGGTCTGTTCTTGTTTAGCCAGCACTGCACAGGGAGTTGGCTTCTGTTGTGGACTGGAATGTGTTATTTTGAGCAAGCCTTGGTTTTCTTTTCTTTATTCAGCTTGTTAACTTCAGTACATAGTTTGTTTTGTCGACACTTAACGGTTTTGTTTGTTCTTTATTCTGTAGGTTATTTCTTGTCAGGGAAATGTTGTGCTCGGTCTGCTCCGTCCATACAGCCTGTGCGGTTGATGTGGCCAGCTTAGTGCTAGGTTCTGTCCGGTGTGAGATGAGAGCCTTGACGCGCAAAAAGGTGCCTGGTTTCTGTGCTGGGGTTGGCCATATACCTCCCTTGTGTAGGTGTTGCAACTAACTGTTTTGTTGTTCCGCCATTTTACTCTCATATTGGGCCATGAAAGTCCAACTCGCAACCTTCTCGTCGTTTGGCCCGTGAGTAGGGGAGTTTCACTCCCTAAAACTAATGGCGAGCTCTGAATCAACGTCGGGAACTTTCGACATCCCTTTGACTACCTCTCCGACAGCGACGACAATGACAACACGGACGATGACACAGTCGAAGACGACCACGACGTGGGGGAACCCGTGCCCTCCCCATATGCTTGTGGCTGATTCTAACCGCACAAGCCTGTCCCCCCTTGTCCCCCCGCGTCATCCCTTAAGTCCCTCCCTTCGTCTCGATACGCCAAGTTGCATAAATATGAGACGTTTAGCAATATCCAATGAACAACTCTCATATTATTAGTATGAATAACTTAAACCAACTCTCAGCCTTAGCGTGGATAAGGCAGTCATAAGAGTATTCGTCCTATAATGTCTGGTATATTGAGGTTCATGTGTGTGTTTCTGTCCAGTACGGGCTTCCCCTATTCGTGTTTGAGTACATACCACTTTCCCCTATAGGTTAGCTTAAAAATTCACATTGCACCTCCATATCGCAACCATCGATCGCGCAACCGACTAAATGTTAGACGCAACTCCACAGTCACTGTGGATCTCTGAATCTTTCAAGTCTTTTGACACAAGGTCATCGTTTTTGCTCCGTCATATTATTAGGTTGGGTGATTTTTCACGTAATGTGTTGCGTGATGTGATACTCAGCCTCCACGGCCCTTGTTTGCATAGATTGTTTGACCACCACCACCCACCGCAAAATACCTCGGCGTTGCACTTTACGATATTATGAGCTGGCGAGCACTTTGGATCCGGTAGCTCAGTCGGTGCGATGGTATTTCGTTGGAGACACAACCGGTAGAACGAAAGTTTAACGATTAGTTTTGTATCTAAATTCATATTATTCTTTGGCTATAAGTCTACTATCAACTCCAACATTTTTCTCTTCGTTTTTAAATTATTTTAAAAATATAATGATCAAACACACCATTTACTTAATATCACAGGCGGCGCAATTTGACCTTACCGGTTGAAGTGCCCTAGTGTCTCACGTAACTTGTTTGATAGATAAGGTACTGTATGTTAGCCTAGTTGTCATATTTATCCTTCCATGTCGCCTTACTCGGATCTACATAGACTGTTTGTACAAGTTATTATGTCAAACAAGATCCTATCTCAAAAAGACGCTCTCGAAAAGTACGAACAAGCTCGTAATTCACTGAACGATGATGGTGCCGCCGAACAGAGTAAGCCTTCTTTACAAGATTTAAAAGTTATCGTGAACGAAATCAACCAAAAAATTTCACGTTTTAATCTTGAAATTCGTGTTGGGACTTGTGAATTTTCGGTTAAGCGATATTACATATTGGTTAATACGGTTGCTACTTCCATTAACCTCACTCTTAAAAAGTTCACTGAGAATGAACTTGAAGTTTTTAAGAAAATCAGAAAATTATTGATAAAATTGTGGAATCTGCTTTCATTGATTTCATTGATAACGGAGGCTTTCTAAATTTCTCATCCAAAGTAATCTATTTATCAAAATTAAATTCCCTTCATCCACATTTCTTTACTTTCTTTATTTTAATTCACATCAATATCTTTTGTTTTGCTTTACGATCATCATCATTTTATTTTGTAACATACACTAAGTAAACAATCTAATCGACTACCTCCCCGACGGCGACGACAATGACAACACGGACGGATGATGACACAGACGGAGACGACCACGACGTAGGGGAACCCTTGCCCTCCCCATACGCTTGTGGCTGGTTCTGTCCAGCACAGGCCTGTCCACCCCTTGTACCCCACGTCTCCTGTTACGACCCTCCCCTTGGAAAGAAGTATGCTTATTGGTTATTTGTTTTCTTGTGCACCCCTTGTACCCCACGTCTCCCTTTACGACCCTCATCTTGGAAAGAAGTATGCATATTGGTTATTTGTTTCTGGCAAAGGGCCTTCAAATTCCAACTCGACACCTTCTCGCGGTTTGGCACGTGAATAGGGGAGTTTCACTCCCTGAAACTTAGGGCGAGCTCTGAGTCGTCGTCGGGGAACCCCTTCCCTTTGACTACCTCCCCGACGGCGACGACAAAGACAACACGGACGGATGATGACACAGACTGAGACGACCACGACGTGGGGAACCCCTGCCCTCCCCATATGCTTGTGGCTGGTTTTGACCAGCACAGGCCTGTCCACCCCTTGTTCCCCGCGTCATCCCTTACGTCCCTCCCTTCTTCTCGATTAGCCAAGTTGCATAAATATGAGACGTTAAGCAATATCCAATCAAATCAATCAATTTTCTTGCAACGTATGTTTATTGTTTGTTGTACCATTGTGACAGGTTAAAAGGGAATTGTGCCCTACAATGGCCTTCTCGCCAAACGGCGAGAAAAATTAATCAATACAATTAAAATGCATTTTGGTAACTCACACTTATAGAAATTGTTTTATCTTGGAGGCGCGAATAATCTAAGCTGTTAAAGCGCCCTAAAACTACTAATAATAATCAAACACACCATCCACTCATCTCATCAACCTTCATTATCACAGGCGGCGCAATGTGACCTAACCGGTTGAAGCAACCTAGTTTCTCACGTCGTTTCCGTAGCCAGGTTTACTGCCTGATCTGTACGTATTTAAGTGGATCTTCCTGTGTAGAATATCTTATAGCGCTCTCTGCCAGTAGCCGTTTGCCGGCTCGCTGAAATAAAGAAAAGATAAAACGCTAAGTAAAGAATTTTCATACAACAGAAATGCAATCACATAGTCTCATATAGTGCAATCTAGTCGTCGTTTAGTTTAGCAATTTGGTCGATCTTTGTTACTGTACTCTCTCCCAAACTGTATTGCCATGCAATATCTTTGCATAGATGTTCCTTGAGCAAGTTACCTGGAAATAGAATAGGGATGTGGATAAGAGAACATAAGAAAGGAGAAAGAGGATAAAATAGTTGACAAACGGACTACAAGAATTTACATTATATAATTTTTAGATTGATATATTTATTTATACAACAGGTCAAGGTGCGAATAATCTTTGCCGTTAAAGCCACCTTAAACTACTAATAGGTCTTCAAATATAGTAGAGCTATTTACAAATTGACTTTTGACAATTGACAATTTACTGTGCAAATTGATTAAATACTAGTACAGGTTGTTCAACGAAAGGATCCCAAATAAAACGGCAAAAAATGGTAGGAAGGTTTCACTTGGCAAAAATGTTCATAAGGACAAAGAAAAGCGAAACAGAAGGGGAGCCACGAAAAATGTCCCTTACAATTCAAAATGGCGGCCATGAAAGAATAGGCCTATTATTTAACTTTTTTGAGTTTAAAAATACGGTAAATGAAGTAAGGAATGTGCCACTTGGCAAAAATATTCGTTAGATGTTAAAAATGGTTTACAGTGGGGGAGCCATGAAAAGTCAACCTTACGATTCAAAATGGCCGCCATTTTGAAAAATATGAATTATTTTCCTTTTTTGAATATAAACATACTGCAAATAATGATAAAAAGGTGCCACTTAGCACTAGGCTCTTCTTAAGATTATCTTAAAAGTTTACAGAGGGGGAGCCAAGAACAACATCTTTTACAATTCAAAATGGCGGCCATGAATGACAAGGTGTATCAATTATCTTCTAATTTTTAATTTAAAAAGACGGCAAATAATGAAAGGAAGGTGTCCATTGGCAAAACATTTCTTGAGATGTCAAAGAAGGTTAACAGAGGGGGAGCCAAACAAAATATCCCTTACGATCCAAAATGGCCGCCACGAATAACAATTGCGTACCTAATTTGTCTCCAATTTCGAATGTTAACAGACGGTAAAGAATGATAGGAAGCTAGGTGCCACTTGGCAAAAGTACTCTCAAAATATTGTGCATGGTTTACAGTGGGGGAGCCAAGAAAAATCTCACTTACGATTCAAAATGGTCGCCATGATTGAAAATGTGTATTGTTTCCTATTTTGAATGTGAACATACGGCAAATGATAAAAATGGGCCACTTGGCCAAAACATTTTAAGGTGTTGTATATGGTTTCCAGTGGAGGAGCCAAGAAAAATATCCCTTACAATTCAAAATGGCCGCCGTGATTGAAAATGTGTATTGTTTCCTTTATTCCCATGATCACATTCAAATTTAATTTAACCCACTTCCTTCTTAATAATAAGATATTATATTGAAATAAAACATCTATGTCGATTTCTTATAACGTGGACATTTGAGCACTTCTTCCTTACTTTGTTACATTTTGAATTGACGTTGTTTATTATGTCTTCATCCTCAGGAATACTGAAATAGGAGACAATAATATATAAAGTGCTGAACATAGGTGTAACGAGATGAATAACCATCCAGAAATTAAACAGATTTATATATTTATCCTTAAACTTTTTTAAGTCTATAATAACTTTCTTAAACTGGGTTTACCTAATACCTGGTGTTGCAGCAGCTCTCTGCAGCAGTCCCATATCTCCGGCAGTCTAGACCATTTTGGATGTCAAACTCAACCATTCAAGAACCATCCCCATTCTTTTTCTGATGAAGAAATTGGCGTTAAAGTATCAGCACTTCCTCAAAGATGTCCTCCTTGATTAGCAGCACGCTGAATGTGAAGCTGCAGTGCGTCTTGAGTGGGGAAGACTGTCAACACTATTGTTCCTCGACGTGAAAAAGGATTTCCTTGCTTTATTGACGTTTCCTACATCCGTGTGTCCACCGTACAAAAGAATAACTTTCCCGTTCTTAGACGTCTTAAATGGTTTTGGAAAACGTTCCGCAACGGACAGGAAATTTCATGAAAAGCTGGTGTGACATCATTGAAAGATTTCCATACTTTCCAAGCTGTATTATTGCCCTTTTGGGAGAAGGAAGATACGGTGTTGCATCCGCAAAGAAATGGAAACTTCTCAATGCTGTCGATTTTGCTTCCCCAAGAGCGCGAGCTATTTCGTGTGCCGATATATATCTTTGTTTCTTCCCTACTCCAAAGCAAACCCACAAATATAACAGCCTCACAGCCATGAGTTTATAGAAGAATGAACCAGCGAGTATGACTATGTCTGTATCCATAGTGTAAATAAGAACTCTCTTTCCTCCAGACTTGGCCGCATCTATCAGGTGAGCAATGATGCGGCCATCAGCCTCATCAAGAAATTCACATGAAATACCAGTAATGGCGGCCTCAGCTTTTGAGATGATACGATAATATCCCACGTTGGTCACCAATTTCTGCAAAATCAAACTGTGTAGCAGCGTGATTTGCGAGAATGGAAAACAGCTCCTGCTTGTTTGTGGGCATTTTGAAGAAAGTCGTTCCATTTTCCGGGTAATGGTGAAGTAACAAGAACAAAAACAAGTACAAAACAAGAATGAAATCTCCTGTCGGTTGCAGAACGTTTCCAAAACCATTCAAGACGTCTTAGAACGTTATATTGTACGACGCACACACGGATGTAGGAAAAGTCAATGAAGCAAGGAAAATCCTTTTCAAGTCGAGGAACAAAAGTGTGACAGTCTTCCTCCCATTCAAGACGCACTGCAGCTTCACATCAGCGTGATGCTTATCAAGGAAGACATCTTTGGGAAATCGACACAGATGTTTTAACTTTATTTCATTATAATATCTTATTATTGAGAAGGAAGTAGGTTAAATTAAATTTGAATGTGATCATAGGAATAAAAGAAACAATAACAAATTTTCAATCACGGCGGCCATTTTGAATTGTAAGGGATATTTTTCTTGGCTCCTCCACTGGAAACCATATACAACACCTTGAAAAATGTTTTGGCCAAGGGGCCCATGTTGATCATTGCCGTATGTTCACATTCAAAATAGGAAACAATACACATTTTCAATCATGGCGACCATTTTGAATCGTAAGTGAGATTTTTCTTGGCTCCCCCACTGTAAACCATGCACAATATTTTGAGAGTACTTTTGCCAAGTGGCACCTAGCTTCCTATCATTATTTACAGTATGTTAACATTCGAAATTGGAGACTAATAAGGTACGCAATTGTTATTCGTGGCGGCCATTTTGGATCGTAAGGGATATTTTGTTTGGCTCCCCCTCTGTTAACCTTCTTTGACATCTAAAGAAATGTTTTGCCAATGGACACCTTCCTATCATTATTTGCTGTCTTTTTACATTAAAAATTAGAAGATAATTGATACCCTTGTCATTCATGGCCGCCATTTTGAATTGTAAGAGATGTTGTTCTTGGCTCCCCCTCTGTAAACTTTTAAGATAATCTTAAGAAGAGCCTAGTGCTAAGTGGCACCTTTTTATCATTATTTGCAGTACGTTTATATTCAAAAAAGGAAAATAATACATATTTTTCAAAACTGGGGCCATTTTGAATCGTAAGGTTGACTTTTCATGGCTCCCCCACTGTAAACCATTTTTAACATCTTACGAATATTTTTGCCTAGTGGCACGTTCCTAACATCATTTACCGTATTTTTATACTCAAAAAAGTTAAATAATAGGCCTATTCTTTCATGGCCGCCATTTTGAATCGTAAGGGACATTTTTCGTGGCTCCCCTTCTGTATCGCTTTCTTTGACCTTATGAACATTTTGCCAAGTGAAACCTTCCTACCATTTTTGCCGTTTTATTTTGTGAACAGCTCAGACTATACAGAAAAAATACAGATACGGATTGGCTATCCAGATGATGCTTTGCAAATCACTGACGAGGAGTCACCCAAATAATTATATCAGAAGGTTCCAAACACTAGACTATGTTTTTCATTTCTTACAGATTGTAAAACGGTTTCTATTAATATAACTAACATTTTAAAAATGACCAAATAATGCTTTTTACTGGCACTGATAACTCTAATATCGAGTGTCATAAAACAGCATTAACTTACTAACTACCATAAATAAGAATGGTTTACTTTGAAACTCTCATCAGTTCGTTATTTTAGTCGGTGCTTAGGCCCAAACTGACAGACGCACTAATCAATACTAAAGATAATTAAAATAATTTTTGCTTTGATGTTTTTAGAACGGTCTGTAGCGTACACATGCCATCTTTCCAAGTCCCAGACAACAAAGGATCGGCGCGCGCATCGTGTGGCCACCCCACCACCTCGCACCATGACCAATCACAACCATGCACGCAAGGAGAAGCTACCGCCTACGCCTTCTCCTTGCGTACTTGGCCGTGATTGGTCAAGGCCACTGACTACAAGAGAAGGAGGCGGCCTCCTTCTCACCCAGTCAGTCAGTCTCTTGTTCTTGTTTGAGTTGGATGTGTTTTGTGTCCGCTCTTCGTTCTGTTTTCTTTCATAGCCTCCCAAATACATGGAGTTAGCTTCTATTAATGCTGAATGTGTTGTTTGAAAAAGTCTTGTCTGTTTGGTCCTAGTATAGTTCTGTTTCATGTTTGTTCACATCAGGAGGTTGTCTGTTCTGTGTCGCTGTGGGGCTTCCATTTGACTACCTCCCCGATGGCGACGACAATGACAACACGGACTGATGATGACACAGACGGAGACGACCACGACGTGGAGGAACCCCTGCCCTCTCCATACGCTTGTGGCTGGTTCTGACCAGTACAGGCCTGTCCACCCCTTGTCCCCCCACGTCATCCCTTACGTCCCTCCCTTCGTCTCGATTAGCCAAGTTGCATAAATATGAGACGTTAAGCAATATCCAATCAATTGTTGTGCTAGATCTTATAGTTTGATTCTTTATGACGCTCAAGTGAGATATGTTTATAAACTAAAAGCCGTTCAAGGATCAGCCGTACATCATAAAATGTTAGCAGAATGTACCAAATATTTGCCAATCAATTTGAAGAACTTCTGTTCAATGATGACACAGACGGAGACGACCACGACGTGGGGGAACCCCAGCCCTCCCCATACGCTTGTAGCAGATATTGTTCATTTTAGTATTCATGTACAGTATGTCGATTCAATTTTTTCTCCAGAGCGTTTGTACATTTGAATTTAAAGGCTTACGGGCTGCCAGGTCAAAATGTTAGTGAAGACTCTTAAGTGGAAAGCATCCCCAGGGGGTGGCTAGTTCGATTAAATGTGAAACATTCTCTAGCATACACTACCGCCACAAGCCAGTGTTATGTTAAAACCAGGCTTTCGAGTGTTTCCCACTAGGTCTGCAAACCCAACGAAATTTGTCAAAATATTAAATTTAACTTTTTGTAGACCAATTTTATGAAATTATCACAGTTTCACTTATAATTTAAAAATTGAACACTGATAAGAAGTAAAATGATTTTCATACAAATTTTAAAACCATTGTACTTTACGAGACAGGATTCCCCCCAAAAAACAGGGCGACTATTTCCCGGCTTCATCTGGGGGTAGTGTACGGAGGCTCCCCCGGCTGTCTCCCCAAAACATAGGGGACGTTATTTGGGACTCTCCCGAACCTTTCAGATATTGTCATGCACCCATTGAAGCGCACGATTGGTCTTTAAGACCTGCATTCCCTGGGATTGAGTCATCCCCCGTAGGGAAAACCTGGAACACATCATGTCAACTCTAAAGAACTGCATTTGAATTTCACATGAATTATGGAAATATTGAGACGTCCCAAAAAACCCTAGTCGGTAGTTGAACGGACCACACGACCCCTTTTATCTAAAAAATAATCTGGCCCGTAAAAATTTCCCAACTCCAACCTTCTCGTGGTTTGCCCGTGATTAGGGGAGTTTTTCCCCCTAAAACTAAGGCGGGGTGGGGGTCGTCGTGGGGAAATTTCCCCCCCTCCTTGGGGACTACCCCCCCGACGGCGACGACAATGACAACACGGAGGATGATATACAGAGGAGACGCCCACGACGGGGGGGAACCCCTGCCCCCCCAATACGCTTGTGGCGGGTTTTTTGACCAGAAGGCCTGTCCCCCTCTTGTCGCCCGCGTCATCATGACAAGACGGAGACGCCCCAGGGACGGGGGGGAAACCCCCTGCCCCCCCCAGTGTTTTGGGTGTTCTGACCAGCACGGGCCCCTGTCCCCCCTTTTGCCCCCCCGCGTCATCCCTTACGTCCCCCCCCTTCTTTTCTCGATTAGAAAGTTGATAAATAGAGAGTAAAGAAATATTCAATCAAAAACTTAGTCCCGGGCCAAAAACCCAAACTCGAACCTTCTCGGGGTTTTGGCCCGTGATAAGGGGAGTTTTTCTCCCTGAAACTGATGGGAGCCCCGGGTCGTCGTCGGGGAATTTTCCCCCTTTCCCCTTTGATACCCCCCCGACGGCGACGACAATGACAACACGGACGGATGATGACACAGACGGAGACGCCACGACGGGGGGAAAACCCCCCCCCCATATGCTTGTGGCTGGTTCTAACCAGCACGGCCGTCCCCCCTTGTCCCCCCGCGTCACCCTTCGTCCCTCCTTCTTTTCGATTCCCAAGTTGCAAAATATGAGACGTAAGCAAATCCAATCCAACCTTACGTCCCCCCTTTTCGTCTCGATGGGAATTTGATATTGAGATGTTAAGCAAATCCAATCAATCAACTGTATAAAGCAGAGTTCCGCACCATAGAAAGGCACCCCCGTGAATATATACCATGAAGCTTGGTCGCGTCCATCGTAAAGTCAAAATTGGGAAAGGGAAAAAAAATTTTTACTGAACATTTTTTGTAAGAAAACACAAATGGCAATACATTTTCAAATCCCCGGAGATGGCTTTTCCCCCATTTTAACCTTAAAAACTTACGCGTTTGTATAAACCCGGTAGCCTATTTTTGATATGAAACAGCTAACTAAAAAACAAAAAAAAAGGGTTTGAGATGGTGGACATATGAAACAAAGGGGGGAAAATAGGACGCCAAGAAAATGTATGATAAAAGGATGGAGAAGGAAAAAAAAAAGACGGAGGGGCCCAAGGAAGAGATGGCGGGGGACATATGCAGGAGATTTGAGAAAGAGGAGAAACTGAGAAGTGGAAGAGATACTTTTGTGGAGGATAAAAAGAAGAGGGGAAAAATTTTTTGTTGCTAAACCGAAGCGACCTGCCAGAAGCAGGAAACGACAAAGGTAATGTGATGATAAAAATTTAAAACCAATGAATTTTGTATTGAGACATTTTTTCGTCTCATATTACCCAAAAACACATCCTTTTAAGAGTTATAACTTTAAATGGAAAAGGCAACAAAAATGTACGATAATAATAGGAAATAGGAAATAGGTATAAAAGGGTATAGCATAAAAAATTTTTATGTTAATTTTTTTTTAACGGTGGCGGGCTTTACAGTCTGTTTTTTGATAATTAAAGAAAAAAACAAAAAAAAATAAAAAAAAATCCCTTTTTGTCAAGGGGAACGAAACCCCTCATAAATGCACACTTTTTGCCCGTCCGTCTGCTGCGTCTGTCCGTGAAAGTGTTACCCCCTCAAAAAAAAAAAACCGAACACGACTCCGAGAATACTGCTTTTCAAAAAGGATGATTAAAGAAGTTGTCCTTAAAATAAAAAGAAAAAAAAAATCCTTTTTTTTTTGTTATTTAACCCTTTTTTTCTTTTCAGCAAACTTTTTAGACTTTTTTCTTGACTTTCAAATTATCGGCCAGAGGTGGTCAATAGCCTAAAAAAATTTTGAAACAGCCACTGTGTATTTAAAAAATATAATGTTCCAATTAGGAATAAAGAATGCATCACCGATTTAAAAAAAATAATCTAGCAACTTGCATGGACAAGTTTATTGGAACATAAAAAACAACAAAGACAATTAATAGTTGCATCAACGTTACACATTAAATTCGGTAATCAGACACAAACCAGTGAATGATTCTTTTTTGTAAATTTAATTAGTCAAAAGTCCAAAACCAAAACATGCTTTGGGGTAAAAGGCCAAAGTTGAAAGGGGATTCTAGGGTCCCCCTTTTTTTTTTAAATTTAACATAAAGGAAAAAACTATAGTGCTTGGTGATAAGACGTTCCAAGCTCTAGTGAAAGTAACTTTACAAAATTAAATAAGTTGTTTTGATTGCAGCCTTAAACCCTTTTCATTGTGGCACTTTGGCATCGCGCTCCATTCCTTACATTTCGCCAAAAGACGTTTGCAGAGCAGTGTTTCCCTTTACAAAGTTGTGGTCTATTTCTACGTTTCATTTTCGGGTTTCCAATTTGCAGACGGGGTTCCCCGTTTGGGGGTCTGTAAATAAAGTTAATAAACAATTTGGATGAAATATGTGATAAAAAAGGTTATGAGATTTTTTTTTTTTATTAAACAAATAGTGGGCCCATTAGGGCAAAGAATTTGTTCTAGTTTTCAAAAAAAAAAGGGGTGCAAAAACATAAAGGTTGGATTTTTTACCAGGTGTTTTTAACACCCCATTAAACTACTGTATTTAAAATTTTCTGAAATCACTGTGCGGTAAAGGGTCAAAAAAAAATCCAAAAAAAAAAAAACAATAAGGTTGAATGCAGTTTTAAGTCAACTGTAAGAAGATTTCGATACCTTTAGGTCTGTCAAAAAAATTTCAAAAATTTACCAATACAAATACATATAAAAATGTAAGAGCAAACGTGGTAGGGCATAACACCTTATACTTTTACCAAAACTTGACAGGGTTACTTGATTGTTTAGGCCTTATTCAATCTTTTGGATTTTTTTCTGTGAACAAAAAATATTTTTAATATTTTGGTTTAAGAAATAACATAAACAAATTTTTTCAATGAAAAATGGTAAATCTAAAAAAACAAAAATATTCTGCAAAAGAATTATCAGATAAAATGGGTCATCAAAGCAACAAATAACATCATGGGGGTCGAGCCAAAAAAAACAACCATTAATAAGTGGGGAACTATTGGGGTCAAGGAGGAAATTTAAAAAGAGCTCCTTTCCCCATGACGAACTTTATCAAAATTTAAATTTTTCTTGCATTTCAAACATGAAAACAGATTGTAATCGAGGTTGAAAGATGAACGCACGCAATTTGATCTCTCCCAACATATAGAGAACTTCTTTCTATGATAACGGGGACAAAATTTCAAATTTTCACCACAGTAATATTTAACAAAAATTTAAATTTACATCATACACATTTTTTATTTTAATTTATAACTTAACTTTTATTTTGATATTATTTCATCATCATCAATAATTTTTTTAGTTTTTTATAGATTTAGAAATAAAACTAATCATCAAAATACCTGCATTAAATCATTATCAACTTTATTACAGGCGGCGCAATAGACCTAAAATGGTTTTTAAAAGGGCCCTAGTTTTCCCGGGGACGTGGGACGGCTTGGGCGACGTCGTCTTCGTACATATATTATAAGCTTTCACTGCATCTAACTGTGGCTCGTAACTATGACATATTTTTATTACAATTTTTCCCCAGTTTTAAAAAACTAATACAGTACAAAAACTTTGGGTTTAAATTTTCATAAGTCTATCTCTAGATAAACCATAGTTTACGCGCTCATAAACATTTTTTTAATGGAAGAGTCTTAATTTAAAAATTAAACTAAACTAAATTAAAAACCCCCAGAAACACTTGTGGCGGGGGAAGGATTTTTATTTATTAGAGAAAACAGCAAATTATAAACAGTACAGACAATAAAAAAATCATTGGGCACATAACATTTGTGTCGTTTGCCGAAAACCGACCTCCCTATGTTGTGGGTGGTTCGACCCGCAGGCCCGTCTACCCTTTGTCGCCCCCCGTCATCCCTTACGTCCCCCCCTTTGTTCGATTAGCCAAATTGCATAAATAGAGACGTTAAAACAATATCCCAAACAAACCTAATATTTTAATTTATTTCTTTTAACACTAATTTTTTAAAAAGACATTTGTACTTAGTGTAATCAATAGTACTAATTTTTATACGATGATATTTTGTTTTGTTTTTTATTTACTCACATAATGCGATAGACTCTTTTATATATTTTTTTGCCCATCCCAAATTTAACTCGCAACCTTTACGTGGTTTGGCCCGTGATTAGGGGGTTGTTTTTCCCTAAATAATAGCGAACTCTGGGTCGTCGTCGGAGATTTTTTTCCTTTCCCTTTTATACCCCCCGACGGGACGACAATAAAAAGGAAGATGTGACACAGACGGAGAGACCCGACGTGGGGGAAACCCCCTTTCCCTTCCCCCCACCTGTGGTGGTTTGATAGCAAGGCCCGTCCAACCTTGTCCCCCCCCGTCATCCCTTACGTCCTCCCTTCGTCCGATTACCATGTTCCATTAATATGAGACGTTAAGAATATCCAATAAATTTTTTTGCAAATTTTATAGTTTTATTCTTTTTTCGCTCAAGTGAGATATGTTTTTAAAATATAAGCCGTTTAAGGGTCAACCCTAAATATAAATTTTTAGAGAATGTACCCAAAAATTTTCCAATCAATTTGAAGAATTTTGTTCAATGATTACGGCGACATATTTTCTCAATTTTTATTAGAGTATTTAAACAAAATTCAATTCGCCCTAAAAAAATTTTATTTTGGTTCAAAAAATAGTTTTCCTTTGATTTCTTTCCCTTCCCCCTTTTATTACTTCCCCGACGGCGACGGGCAATGACAACACGGGGCGGAGTGACACGAGGAGACGACCCGAGGGGGAACCCCTGCCCTCCCCCTACGCTGTGGGTGGTTTTGACCAGCAAGGCCTGTCCACCCCTTTTCCCCCGCGTCATCCCCTACGTCCCCCCCTTCGTCTCGATTGGCCCAAATTGCATAAAAAATGGACGTTAAGCAATATCCCAATCCAAAAACTAATTCGCACAACGGCCGGCCCCTGATTGCTGCTGCCGCGTGGGTATGTGTATCGATCTTTAAAAAAATGTCAAGATTTAAAAATTTCGTTAAAGGACTCAATTTTTGAGTTCATTTTTTGCAAAGGAAGGGAAATTTACATTTAAAATCTTACAATTTGTCAAGATTTTCCCAAAACTTTTTAAAAAATATGAGTGCAAAAAAATACTTTCCTGCCCAAAAGTTCTATTTTTTAACTCAAAAAAACATTTTGTCTTTTTGATGATTTCATCAGCCTTTTTTTAAAAAATAGAATGGGGCACTAACGGTCATTTGTTTTACTAATTGCATTTGTATAACCTAAAATACATAACGAGACTCTTTTTCATTGGTCACCGATTCGATTTAGCCACCATCTAACTGTCTGAGGTTTTTTTCTTTTTATTTCCTAATCTTTAAAAGAAAAGGGGATATTTACGTTAGGCCATACAAACGCTTGCTGTGGTCATGTTGTATTAATAATAGTTAATACTGTATATTTTATTTATTGAGATTAAAAATTTATTATAATTATACGAGCGATTCGAGGGTGGGGTTTTGAAAAAAAGTTTTCCATCTTAATTTTTTCAGTACAAATATCTTTTTAAAAAAGGCCCCCCTGTCGTTTGTTTTAGCCCCTGTGCTTTGTAAGTCAATTAATAATTTTGTGATCTAATGTTAGACAGAGAAAATATTAATGCAATCTAATACAATTTTAATTATGTTTACTGACAAACCTCATTTAAATGTCTTACCTCATAAAATAATTGCTGGGATTGAGGTCACGTATGAGACCGTCACCCATGTGTTCTTCATTTCCCAACTCTCCGACCAAGTAGTGTTGGTTTTAGACTTCATTTTATGTGTTTTGTTTTTACTGCTAAACTGTTTGCCATACGAAAAGCTTTGAAATATATTATGAAACAAAGATGTGGAAGCTTCATAGTATGTTCAGATAGTTAATGTGCACTTCAGTCACTTCGAGACATGTTCTCTACCCACCATTTAGTAATTGACATTTAGTTCTTCATGGAGAAACTTCATGCGAGAGGCTACAAAAATTATATTCTGCTGAGTCGTTGGTCATGTAGGTATCTCTGGCAACGAGGAGGCTGACTTCAAACCCAAGGCTGCAACGCAAAAAGCTTCTACTGATTTTGACCTCGTACCTGATCCTGATATCCACAGAGGGTTCAAGAACCATATGTTGAAATAAGGTCAGGATTGTTGGAATGCTTTGCAGAATAATAAGCCGCGTCGTGTGATGCCCTGTCTTTCACTGAAGGTGCGACCCCCTTCTTCCATACTTTCTCGTCGTAAGGAGGTTGTATTGGCGCGAATACGAATAGGGCACACACACCTCACCCATGCCTATCTTTTTACCAGAGATAAGATTGCTCCGATTTGCGACACGTGTGATGTGTTGCTATCCGTTTATCATTTGTTGACTGACTGCTCTAAGTATGATGGGTTGAGACTCCAATTAAATTTAAATCTATCATATGAAGAACTTTTGTCTAATAAAAACAGTGAAAAACTTATCACATTTCTTAACCTTAGCAATCTGATCGACAAACTATGACAGTTTATAAACAAAAATCCATGAAGCTTGTTGACGCTATTAATTATGACGGCGTTGGCAACGTTTTCCTGATTATGATTATGGTTATGATTTGGTAATTTGGCATTTTCTATGTATGACTACTTAAGCATGTATACCTTTTCCCGATTTGGATGTCTACAAATATATCGACCTTGGCAATTCTTTTCATGACAATGATTTGAAAAACACATTTAAGTTTATTAACCGTATTTTTCATCCATACACAATCAACTAAATATCTTGGAGGCGTGAATAATCTTTGGGCCTTCAAATTCCAACTCGACACCTTCTCGCGGTTTGGCCCGTGAATAGGGGAGTTTCACTCCCTGAAACTAATGGCGAGCTCTGGGTCGTCGTCGGGGAACCCCTTCCCTTTGACTACCTCCCCGACGGCGACGACAAAGACAACACGAACGGATGTTGACACAGACGGAGACGACCACGACGTGGGGGAACCCCTGCCCTCCCCATTTGCTTGTGGCTGGTTCTGACCAGCACAGGCCTGTCCACCCCTTGTCCCCCCGCGTCATCCCTTACGTCCCTCCCTTCGTCTCGATTAGCCAAGTTGCATAAATATGAGACGTTAAGCAATATCCAATAATAATTTGCCGTTGAAGCGCCCTAAAATACTAATACTTAAACTAATACAGCGCAGGCATGTGCGTTTTTATGATGGGAGAGTGGGAGCATTGGCGAAATGGGGAAATGACCGATTAGTTATTCACAGATATAGCCCGTATCAGTACCGAAAGTTATGTCACATTCTCTTATCATTACCGGCACCTGTGTTCTAGTCTGTGTGGTTGATCAGTCTAGATGCTAGTCTTGCATTGATCTTCCACTTTGTTTTATTGTAACGGTTAATTAGGCCCCTACTGGGACCAATGGGAACACGTTTATTATTTTAGTTTTATACTTACATCATCTATAGCTGCAGCACCTGGCAACAGGTAGAATGTTGCACGTCGCTCCCTATTTTCTTCGGCAAGTTCATCCATACACAATAAGGCCAACCTAGATCGATCTGGTCTGAAAGGTGGACTCTGTAGCCAGAAACAAATACTACAAGTAACTCTTCAAAGCTATTTATATACGAGGCAAAACAATTTAGCTCTCATATCTCTACTTATCCGACTGCATATGTATGTCAGTGGCTCCCTCATTATCAATGGTAGTAGTAAACCACTTTACCGACTTCGACGCAATGACTGGTGGCTCCCTCTTAAGAAAGCGCTCGTGATCAATTTTATCGACCTCAATGACATAACGGGCCATCAAATTACAACTCGCAACCTTCTCGTCGTTTGGCCCGTAATAAGGGGAGTTTTACTCCCTGAAACTAATGGCGAGCTCTGGGTCGTCGTCGGGGAACTTTTCCCTTCCCTTTGACTACCTCCCCGACGGCGACGACAATGACAACACGGACGGATGATGACACAGACGGAGACGACCACGACGTGGGGGAACCTCTGCCCTCCCCATACGCTTGTGGCTGTTTCTGACCAGCACAGGCCTGTCCACCCCTTGTCCCCCCGCGTCATCCCTTACGTCCCTCCCTTAGTCTCGATTAGCCAAGTTGCATAAATATGAGACGTTAAGCAATATCCAATCAATAAATGGAAATATACTTTCTTGTGTTCAAACAATAATTTTATAATAAAGGTGTAACCAAAAAAAAAACACTTCCTAAAAATAATAATAAATAAATTTGTAAAGTTATTAAAATAAAATGTAAATGAATTAAGTTCAAATGTAAATCAATGATAATAGATATTTCATAATATGGTATAAAAATTACATGATTTGAAGTTATTTGTTAGGCCCAAACCAATATAAATTTAAAAGTTGCACTATACCCTTTTGGAGATCCTATCACTTACAAGGTTTTTATTTTATTTAAGTTTTCTATTAATTGAACAATTGTTGATATAAATCTGGTGCACTTTTCTTCATTTGGAGCTACAAACCCAAGAGTTTAAACCAATTTTTGTAGTTTACTAATTAATAATACCTACAATATTTAAATTAAATTTAAACAAATGTTCAGATTAAATTTTTATTCAGGTTTATCTTTTTCAAAAAAATTGCCAAGCAAAGCAAGCATGTCGCTTCGAAATTTTTCGCGCGATAAGACCTCAGCTTTGTACCGCTCCTTTTCCGCATCCCTCTCTTCAGTTGCAAGTTTCCTTTCTACGAGAAGAAACTGAAGATAAGGATCCTCTTTCTTTTCCTTTGGCGATGGACTGTCGGTAGTTGAGGAATTAGCCGTAGGCGAAGCTGTTGATGTAGATGGAATGGATTGATTATATTGTTTACCTAAATATTTTGTATTGTACAAAGAAAATTTAGGTCTGATGGTTGTTTTATGAGTGATGTTTGCCAGACCGCCACGTATCTTGTAAGTACTATGGTCGGACTCCGGGGTTGTCTCTGGGCATCCGGGACAGCTCGGGACTCGTCTGCGCCAGACCGCCACGTATCTTGTAAGTACTGTGGTCGGACTCCGGGGTTGTCTCTGGGCATCCGGGACAGCTCGGGTCTCGTCTGCGCCAGACCGCGTGGGTCTTCAAATTCCAACTCGACACCTTCTCGCGGTTTGGCCCGTAAATAGGAAAGTTTCACTCCCTGAAACTAATGGCGAGTTCTGGGTCGTCGTCGGGGAACCCCCTTCCTTTTGACTACCTCCCCGACGGCGACGACAAAGACAACACGGACGGATGATGACACAGACGGAGACGACCACGACGTGGGGGTACCCCTGCCCTCCCCATATGCTTGTGGCTGGTTCTGACCAGCACAGGCCTGTCCACCCCTTGTCCCCCGCGTCATCCCTTACGTCCCTCCCTTCGTCTCGATTAGCCTAGTTGCATAAATATGAGACGTAAAGCAATATCCAATCAAAATACTGTTGTTTGTGAGGTTTGGTAATTCTAATTACATTGATGTAGAGTTGTCCATGATTTCTGAACGTGAAATGATGTCTTGCAACTCGTTCTGCAGCATTTTTCGCTGTGATGTAATGGAACCATCTTTTGGCAATGCTGATCAAGTCTTCACTGATGATAAAAGAATTTATCATCAGTTGCTCCCCACTCACTACTCACACTCACACTCACTATACCTGGACACGTGGGCATAGAGGGAAATGAACACGCTGATCGGGCTGCTAAGGAAGCTTCCCGGCGTTGCGACGTTGATTTCAATCTAGTTCCCGTTCTTGATGTCAAGAGTGGATCAAGTAACGATTGTTGGATCTGCGACAAGCATTTTGCGATGTTGTGCAAAATAACAAATTGCATGGTGTGATGCCCAAACTGACTAATAAAATTTCGTCCCTCACCCCTCACTTGGAAAGAAGTGGTGTTTGTCTAGTTTTCGAATAGCCACACACTTCTAACTCACGGATAACTCTTTACCAGAGAAATGTTTTTCCCAGATGTGACACATGTGATGTACCTTTAATTGTACATCAGAAGCTAGCAGAATGTACCAAATACAATGTTTTCCGCACGTTATTTGATCTCCTCAATCATATGAAGAACTTCTATCAAAATGATAACGGTGATAATTTTTCTAAATTTCTCATCCAAAGTAATGTATTGAACAAAATTTAATTCACAACATACACATTTCTTTAATGTGTGTGTTTATGTTATGCAATTGTACTTTATTTATTAAATTTATTTTTAAAAATTTTAATCTTTATATATAGATTTTATTTTATTTTATATATCGTAAATTTAAAAAAGTTAGTATTTTTATGGACAGATAATGTTAACTTTAATTTCTGTTTGCAATTACTTTCACTTTCATTTTCTTTTCTTATATATGCACTAAGAAAACAATATAATCATCAAACACACCCTTTAAACTCATCTCATAACTTTAAATATCAAGGCGGCCCCAATATGACCGAACCGGTTGCAGCGTCTTAGTTTCTCACGTCGTCGTACGTCGGAAAATAAACCCGTTGCCCTTCCATACGTTGTGGCTGGTTCTGACCAGGAGGTCTGTCCACCCCTTGTTCCCCGCGCACCCCTTACGCCCCTCCCTTCGTCTCGACCCACGACGTGGGGGAACTTTGCCCTCCCCATAGCTTGTGGCGGGTTTTCTGACCAGCCAGGCCTGTCCCCCCCTTGTCCCCCCGCGTCATCCCTAACGTCCCTCCCTTCGTCTCGATTAGCCAAGTTGCATAAATATGAGACGTCAAGCAATATCCAATCCAATCGATTAGCCAAGTAGCATAAATATGAGACGTAGCAATATCCAATCCAAAATTGCACACAGGCCGTCATGTTCTTTGAGAACCTCCCCGTGCCTGTTGCAGTACTGTTCTGGATGTTCACCCGGTTGCCTTCTCATTGTTTATGTGGGTACCATCCACCGCACCCAAAACTCTAGGGAAATGTGATATCCCATACAACCGTTGCTTAGTTTGCGCTTGTTCCAGAGGCGTCATTGGGAGTTTTATGTATCGTAGGCCTCTATCGCAAAGAGCGTCAGTCACTGATGTAATTATGCGGCTAGTGGTTGCTTGGGATATAATGACCACCCATTCCTTTAAAGAAAATAAATTTCAAACTTTATTACACAATGACTAGGACTTTTGACTGTTCATACTATAACAATTTTAAGTTTGTGATTAAAATCGAGTAGGTCCCTAAGTTTTTTTGACAGGAAGGTAATTGGCAAATGTTTTCTATATGCATGTTGTAGGGCCATACTTGGGGAAATTCCTTTCAAAAAGGAACTTTAAAAAGATTCAGTTCATCAATTAAAAAAAAATATTTATATAGTTACAGTTCCTTTTTACTCCCTTACCTCCAAAAAGTTCAAGTTGATGTTCAAGTGATGTGTCAATGTTAATTCCTTTAAAAAGTTCCCTTTTACTTCTAAGTTTGTTTAATGCGTCGGGAAAAGTGATGGCGAACAACTTGCAGCAAGCGTACGGCTGTCAAAGAAAAACGGTGATCAGTAGGGTCGTGAATCATGGTGATACGTATGATATGAAAATTATAAATTGTTGACCACGTAACGGAAAAGTTGTTTGCTAACGAATACTGAAAAGTAGTGCTAGGTAAAAAATTGACTACTTAAATGTAAGTGAAACATTTTAAGGAACTTTCTCAAAAGTTCCTTTCACAGGTATGGGTAGGACCTACTTTTCTTTGACTCTGTACGCCTCGGCCTACATGTATTTTAGTAAGGATGTGGAAAAAAAGTTGCAATATCAATAGCCCTATAGACCTACGAAATTTTGCATATTTTCACTTCTAAAAGTTGGCAACCCTACAGTAGCTAGGCATACAGTAATGCCTAATGTAAGCCCTATTCCTAATAAGATGTAGGGCCTTGACCTACAATAATACGAAATGTACAGTAGGGCCTACCTACCAGTACCTACTTATTTTTTTTATATTACCATATTTTCTATATAAAGTAATAATTGTAAAATTTCCCAATGTTAATAAGTTGACCATTAGATTCAATAATCCCCAAGACTTTACAAGCCTTCTTCCCCAAAAGCCCACGGGAATGCACCACTTGCATAAAAGGAAAGCGCCACCAACAATTGGGTTCAAGGGCCAATGGCTTTTCTACGCAGTGTTTGCCGCTCCAATGCTGGACCAAGTAGATCAATCAGATCTACAATTAAGGAAACGACTCAGCCTAGTCGGGGTGGAACGGGTTGCGTCGGCTAATGGTCAAAGCCTGTGGCGGTGAAAAAAATGTGGTTCGTCACCTAAAAAGTTGACTGCATATCCAGCTGCACCCGCCATTGTCTATGAAGAATAGATACATTTGATAATTAACTATTACTTAATTCAGTATTTATTACTCCAAGACAAATTGTGGTTAAATTTGATTTCCCAAGTTATGCGAGCATGCGCTAAACCATTGATTTAAAAAGGCTATCTCCAACAAAAGCCAGACCTAGCATATATTAATACCCCTGTGTAGGTAACATGCTTTTCCAGCCTTCATACAACTAAGCGAAGGCTAGGCTAAGCCAATGTTCTAGATACCCATGGACTTAAGGTAGGCCTATAGGCTATTTTTGTATTTTGTCCTCCAACCATGTAGGGTAGGCTTCTAACACAAGAAGCTCACCCTAGACCTTTATTACCCTAGATATCCACTCTGGACCACGGATAAGAAAAACTAATAGGCCCTTAGATCTCTTAGGCCTAGGTTAAATAGGCCAAACTTGCACAATCAACAGTACGATTTAAAAATTTGTTACGATTTTAGGGTCTAGGCTAAATACGATTGCGATTCTGTTTCAAACTTTTATGTTATAGGCTTTGAATTCTAGTGTCAGACCTACGGGCATAAACTTACAAGTAAATGTCGAATAAAAGGTAATTAAGGTGCATTGAACATCCCTTGACACAACCACAAGAACATGAACTCCGGGTGTCTTATCTCGAGCCGCATGTGGCTGTATCTATCTAATATGCGGCCCCAAAGGGCCCTAGGTAGGCTAGTTTTGGGTTAATCTCACTTGCCCTTAGTTTACATAAACTAGGCCCTATGACCTAGCCCTATGTCAGACCCTTATGATGAACTAGGGCCTAAACTGAAGAAAGCATTCTCAACGAGACTAGGGCTAGGCTAGGCTTAGTCAAAAAGCCTAGTGTTCATCATGCTTTATTATCCTACTACAGCTATGCGCTAGGCCGAGAAAATATCTAGGCAAAGCTAGCTAGACCTAGACCTCAGCCTTGGGTAGAAAGTCTTAGCTAGATAGGGCTAGGCATAGTGGCCTAGCCTTGTCCCCCCGCGTCATCCCTTACGTCCCTCCCTTCGTCTCGATTAGCCAAGTTGCATAAATATGAGACGTAAAGCAATATCCAAACCTAGGCCACCCTGGACCTCTTTGTATCAGGCCCATAAGCAGGCTAGGGGCCTAGGCCTAGCTATCTTAGGTCTAGGGCTAGCCTAGCCTTGGCTGGACATTGCTCTTTGTAAGGCCTATGTATTACCAAATAATCCTAGGGCCTAGGCTAAGCTAGGGATCTAGGCCCCAGCCTAGGACCCAAGACCATAGGCTTAGCTAATGTTGCTCAGAGCCCTTACCAATCTAGGCCTGCCCTCGGTATGTAGCCTACCTTTAAAATTTTAGGACAAAAAATGCTTTTAATAATAATTATGAAGGCCTTTAGCCTGAACTTTAAAAAATAGACTGACAAAAAAAGGCTTACGCTTTTTAAAGGTAATGAAAAACAGCTGCTGGACGTCTCAGTACTTACAGCCTTCTTCTTCTGCTTCGGGTTGACGAACAAAAACACGAATCTCACAGACAGCGCAAAATTTAAACTTTTTGATATAGTTATACTAATAATATTAACTAATGTATTAATTAAAATGTACTATAATCAAGTGAAAGGTTCCAAAAAACCCGTATTTAGCTAAATACAAGATGTCCCCCCATTAAATTAAGTTATCCTCCTCCTAAACCCCGAGGTAGCTGGGGTTAAAGTTATACCAGAGTTATACTGGTATAGTGGCGGTTTAAGTCTTCATGAATACCAAATCCCGAGTTAACCAGGATAACTTGAATTAAACAGTTTATACCTGGTATAAATATGTTTCAAAGAATCGGGGCCCAGGGAGTGGCAACTTTAGGCCCCTCGATAATAAATTTAAAGCCGCTCAATGAGGTATCGATCAGGATGTCCACATCCTCATCAAACAGAACATTGCTCGTCATCTCGAAAGCATCTTCCCGATCAACACATTAACGAAGTGTTTCCCGGTCCTCGCGCGACTGGTGTGCCGGGGTAGAGTTGGTGCTTGGATGTGGTCCGGCTCATTCACTTCCATGGGAGGTTTACGCAGGCGGCAGTTGTTTTTTTCCTTCCTATAAAATAGTACCCTTAGCGAGTACCAGTAGTAACACATCAAGGAATGGTCGCGAGGTCCTCGAGGAGGATACGACCACTCCTCATATGTTCACGGAACTCCTCCAGGTGGATAGGAGAGAGCCACTTCTCTAGATGTTGCAACGGGCAATTATCTGCGCATCTGTAGGCGCAGTATCAACGTCAAGCGCAGTCTCGTCGCAGGCACAGCCTCATTGGCAGCAGCAGCACCGTCTTCTAGATAGTCTACCACACACTTACTTAAATCCAGTGCCTCGGAGTCGAATGGGTAGAGACTACATTTCCGGAACGCATGCTTCACCATGGTGGGGGTTATCACCCGTTCCCCAAAATGGCTTGAGCACACTAGCAAAGTAGTTTTAGTCACGGCTTCTTCCTTGGTGCGATGTTTATGAGCATCCATCTCCTTCCTCCATTCCCGCTTGACGGGTCCCAAATATTCCCACATCCGCAGGGGGCAGATGTGGGTGGCATTAGGATAAAGACCCAAAATAGGAAAATGTTATTGTCATGGCAGAATTGGCTCACCTCTATTGAGAGGGGCTCTTATGCAATGATAAGGAAAAAAAACACCGGCCTAGCAGGTTTAGCCACATAGGAACTCTTTCATGTATGCAAGGAAGGCTGCTGACTGCATCCAGCCCGAGTCCGTCGTATGGAATTCCATTGTTTGGGGATCACTATCTTGGTTGATTTAGGTAAAGGGGCGATGATATGATGATATGATATGATTGATACTTGTAGACAACTATAGTTGGGGCTACGACACCAGCTGCGCTGAACGTACCTAACACGGTCACGCTCTTTTTCTCGCGGATGTGGCGACCTGGGTTAGGGGTTCCCCCTTCAGCCCCATGTTTAAGTTCCATTTGAACAGTGGAAAAACAAATCTGCTCTCGTCTGAATTGTGTATGGAGATGCGTCGGAGAGGATGCCTCATTGCCAATATCTATCAGGTAGGAAAAAAGGTTTTTAAATTATACTTGCAAATTCACTTTGTTCAAAAGAAGCCCTTGCCTTTCTTATGGCTTTCTGCCCGTTTTATGGGTTTGCCTGGGGTGAAGTCCCATGAAGCTTGAATATCAGGATTTTCCTGGACGACCTTCAAAAAAGTGGTGTTTTTTGCCCATCATCCATGATAATCTTTTGTAAGTGTCCCGCAAGGTGTCTTTGGTGATGGGGACGGCTCGCTGAGGGGCAACCCGTAACCCCGGACAATGTTGCCCTCCTCTTTAGGAAATGAGGTAGGTATCCCTTCCCCTCCTTTTCTTTGCATACTTGCAGGCGCAAGCGTTGTTGAGTGTCGACAATGGTACATTAAAGGTTACTGCACTTGTCACTGCGACATTGAGTTGTGGCGCACGTCGTAAAGAGCTTCGTCAAATGCTCTTTTGAGTTACACTTTTCTTCTCGCCCCTCGGCCCATTTCAAAGCAGAAGAGGCAAACTACTGAAGCAACTAGAAGAAAGGAGGCAAAAATGAATCAAAGTCCAACTCGCAACCTTCTCGTGGTTTGGCTCGCAAGTAAGGGTGTTTCACTCCCTAAAACTAATGGGAGGCTCTGGGTCGTCGTCGGGAACCTTCCCCTTCCCCTTGATACCCCCGACGGCGACGACAATGACAACACGGACGGATGATGACGCAGACGGAGACGACCAACGACGTGGGGGAACAACCTGCCCTCCCATAGGCTTGTGGCTGGTTCTGACCAGCACAGGCCTGTCCACCCCTTTACCCCCGCGCAACCCTCAGATTAGCAAGTTGCATAAATATGAGACGTTAAGCAATATCCAATCAATCATCAAACAATCAAGTGTTGACTGCGGTAAATTTCGACCATATGCACTGAGTTGGAGAAGTGCCCTGGAGCTGGCATAGGCCTATTATCTTCAATTTGATAGAATTTGAGTCGTATTCTTTGATAATTGTAAGAATCTTATAACAATGTAAACCACAATTGGGTACGTCGTTCTTTTTGGGTTTACCTACAAATGCCCGATTGCCAATTCACAATCGCTTCGCAAGATAACTGCAAACCGCGAATACCTCCCCTTATTGTGCTTATGATATCTTGCTGATCACTCACCGTCCGAATGGCGCCGACTGTCTATACAACTCTGATCTTTATAAGGCTTGTGTAGTGGGCTCACGACTTCTCTTTTTTTATGTTTTTGCTTAAGTTGATGGTGAAACAGTTTTCGAAAGCCTTTTTATGTTTTCAGTCATCAAGCATTTACCTGGTCTGCTTTCTCCTGAAGGCGCGGCCTGGTTGCAGTATATTAGAATGTTTTTTATCTTACTGCAGTAAACGTCATGTTTTGATGGCACTCGGTTGTTCTCACAAAACCCTTGTAAAGCTTGCTCGATAGCATCAGGTTTTAAACAGAGTCCTTGAGCGCAACTTTCTCTAGAGGTAGCAAAAAAGGTGATCCAATTAAACGTTATTTGTAAGGTATATTTCGCGGATCTCTGCGGTGATCTGCAATGCATTGGTAAAAATATCCGAAGTTATTTTGTCACAAGGTCCTTCCTTGTTGCAAATTCAAAAACTTCTTCAGTTTAGTCTTTTGTGTAGCGAAGACATTGAATTTGTTGTCGCGGTGAGGTTTTACAGTTTTAAGAATTGTACTTAATATTTTTACTTGACCGACTACATTCGTCCACTGAAAAATGTTCTTTTTTTTGCAGGTAAGAAACATGTCGCCATAAGGAAGGGCACACTTTACGTTTGGGTCATAAGACGAATGAGATTGCAATGTAATCATCCTCAGAAACAGAAGGGTAAGTATGTCGATTTCATATGTTTATCCTCTGCCTAAATGAATCCCGGTTCCGTGTTGTCGGGAACCCCTTCCCTTTGACTACCTCCCCGACGGTGACGACAATGACAACACGGACGGATGACACAGACGGAGACGACCACGAAGTGGGGGAACCCCTGCCCTCCCCATATGCTTGTGGCTGGTTCTGACCAGCACAGGCCTGTCCACCCCTTGTCCCCGCGCGTCATCCCTTACGTCCCTCCCTTCGTCTCGATTAGCCAAGTTGCATAAATATGAGACGTCAAGCAATATCCAATTAAATTATAAACCTTTGCAAGCACTACCTTTTATCAACATTGCATTTGGCTATGCAAATTTATTGGATACGGATGGGACAGGTATTCGCAATGACATAATTATGAATAAAGGTTGGACAAAGATTCGCTTGATTAAAGAGTAGGTCTATTTGCACCAGACATTTAAAGGAAATTGTGTAAAAGGATTATTTAATTACTATGCACATTAAAAAAAATTATTTAATCCATTTTATTAAATTGAATTAAACATAAATGCAATACAACAATGAACAACAGTTAAGTAAATATTATTTGAAATAGTACCGGAAGTAATATTTTAATAACAATTTATTAATATAAAATAATTCTCTTAACAAACATTAATAAATAACATTTTCATAAAAGTAATAGTTACGTATCATTTAGTGTTATCATTGTGAACCATGAAATTTGTAATTTCATGCTCTTTATTTCTTTTGAATGTCTGGTGAACAATAAAAGAAAAAAGTCAATACATACTTGAGTGTGAGAGCGAGACGTTCCTCCGGACAAATCGCCCGCCAACTCCTCTTCCTAATCAACGGTGAAACTTTTGCAAGGAATATCGAAAATTGTCGCGCAGACATCCGGGTACAAATAAAAAAATTGTTCAGGGTCATGTTGTTTCATGAATTGGAAAGTTGTTGCGAAGTAGCCAATTCTGTTGCGGGCGTTGTTCATGGGCCGCACCCAGAAGCGTCGCCGCCTACGGATCCGTCCTCGTCTACGCCGCAACAGTGCATAACCTACAACAGGTACAACAGAGAAAATAGTTTATAATATTATGTGATTTATTGTTTAGGTGATAAAATGGTGATCAAATTTTCAAATTTCATTAAACGTTATTCAAGTTTCATAGCCCTAGGGTTTGGTATTAAACCTACAAACGAGAGATGATTTGATATTGATGATACTCAATATGATATGATAAGCACCGGTACGTAATGATTAATTCAAAGTTGTATTCTCTTTTTATATATTTTCACATAATGTATACAGGCTAGTAATAATGATGATGAATAAGTCTGATAAGATGAATAATAAAGGAGGCTGTATTTATACCTAAGCTGCTAGCAGAGGATTCAACAAGTGGGATACAAGTATCATGCAGAAGTCATTTGCTGGTCGTGAAAGTCTACAATATCTTTTCAGAATATTACATATAGGGGCTATTATATTTTTGATTAAAAACTTCTTGAGTTCACACTTCAATTATTTGTTTGTCATGAAGACTATCGATGACACCTTCCTACCTAGTTTTAGGGGTAAGCCTTTACCCTAAGGTTAAATTGTGCCCTACATTTGGCTTAAGTCTCCTATCCAAATACCTAGACTTAGCTAGTTCCAGCCTTCATTCTATAGGTACCTTGTATAGGCTAATAGGCCTATACCTAGTCACGATTGATTAATTCCTAGTGTAGTCCTCAAAACCTTTATAGATAGCTTTTAAGTACCATTTAATAAGACCCTTAAATAAATTGCAACTTAATAAAAACATAATGGTACCCTTGGTCTACGTAGGTCATATGACTATCAATTCTTATCAAGGAAAATTGGCAACAGTTTATCCTTTGGCTAAATCTTATAGGCCTAGGCCTATAACTAGGTAGGGGCTAGACCCTAGACTTGTCTATTGCTAGGCCTACTGGTGGATCCAATTTAAAGGTCTGTGATTTGTGTATTTGTAGATGCATAAGCCTTATAGCTCTAGGACCTTTCGTGTTTATAATCCCGTAGCCAGCCTAGTGCAGATACCTAGGACCTTGCCAACTGGTACATTATGGATCAACTTTAGAGGTCTGATTTGTGCATATAGTTCCATAAGCCTTATAGCTCTACGATATTTAGGTTTGAAATCCCGGAGCCAGATTTGGGCTACTTAGTCTAGCCTAGGCCTAACTACACTAGGAATGCTAGGGCCCACACATAGGCTAGGCCCTAGACCTAGGCCCCTAGCCTATAGCTGGGCCGTGGGCCTTTGCACAACCACTAGCCTTAGGCTAGCCTTAGTGCCTAGTCATATTTAAATAAATAATGCATTTTGTGATAATTCAGCCACACATTCAGCACCACAAAATCTGCGAAGTTCCTTTCTTCATCCATTATTTAAAATACCACGCAAAATTCAAGGTCAGCTTAAATGGTAATGGCGGGGGTACAATCAGCTGCATTCTCTTCCGGAAGTCAAACCGGAAGTTTGTCAAAGAAGTCAACAACTAGTTTCTACAAAAAATGCCACATCTTTGATAAAAGATCTTTGGTTCTCTATGACGTATACGATTTCTAAACTAGACTAAACCAAAGTTATGTCAACGCGACCTAAAGTGAAATACACAAAGAATAGCTTTGCAATAGGGCTTAGTAATGTTTTAAAAAAAATAAAAGCAGAATGCGAGGTTGAAACAAATATGCATTTTGTGACATTTTCACTTTGTTGCCGTCCAATGTTGTGAATACATTTGTTGTGATTTTCTTTATGTAAATACATTTTGGCCCGTGAATAGGGGAGATTCACTCCCTGAAACTAATAACGAGCTCTGGGTTGTCGTCGGGGACTTTCCCCTTCCCTTTGACAACCTCCCCGACGGCGACGACAATGACAACACGTTCGGATGATGACACAGACGGAGACGACCACGACGTGGGGGAACCCCTGCCCTCCCCATATGCTTGTGGCTGGTTCTGACCAGCACAGGCCTGTCCACCCCTTGTCCCCCCGCGTCATCCCTTACGTCCCTCCCTTCGTCTCGATTAGCCAAGTTGAATATGAGTGGTTAAGCAATATCCAATCAATCATCCTATCTCTAGGCCTATTGGCTCAGTAAACATGGTAGCATGGTAGGGCCTACTAGGCCTCCTGCATGTTGATCAGGCAGTCGTCAACAGTCAGACTGTTCAGGGCCTCCTGTTCAACTGATCCCTTTGTAATTATTCGCACCAGGTTTCCAATACAGTTTGTTATGATTTAGGCCGGATATTCTTCAATATGGAAACTCGATTGGATGCGATCTTTTACCATTGCTGCGTTTGAGTGTGTAACCAATACCAAGGTCCCCGCATCACTCCAACTCCGATCCCTCCATCAATTACCCCCACTCTGCTTCCAGACATGGCCCGGGATACATTACCGATTCTGGTCCCTGTTCGGATGCCACCTACAAGACCCCCTAGGAGACCGACACTGCGAGACACCGATCAGTCCCACACTCCGGAGGTCCCAGAGAAATGTCAAGGCCCCGGAGAGACTGAATCTTTAACGGGTGGAGGTGTTTTGGATTCAACTTCCCGCCGTCGCCGTCGAAGCTGAAGACTCGAGGCTAGGCCACCAGGGTGAGCCACCGGGGCCGGGAGCAGATGTGCCGAGCGGTCGAGGACCAGTGAGCGCGAGGTGGAAGACAGAAAGTGGCAGGCAGGACGAGGGAACACTTGTATCTGCACTGTATCCTGTATACCCTTGTATAATCTTGTATTATATTAAATAAATATATATTACTCTACAGATGTATGAATTCAGTTATTGACGAGTAAATAACACCTGTCCACCCTTGTCCCCCCGCGTCATACCTAACGTCCCTCCTTCGTCTCGATTAGCCAAGTTGCATAATTAATAAATTTGGGCCTTCAAAGTTCAACTCGTAATCTTCTCGCGGTTTGGCCCGTGAGAATTGGATTTTCACTCTCTGAAACTAATGGCGAACTCTGGGTCGTCGTCGGGGAACCCCTTCTCTTTGACTACCTCCCCAACGGCGACGACAAAGACAACACGGACGGATGATGACACAAAACGGAGACGACTATGACGTGGGGAACACCTGCCCTCCCCATATGCTTGTGGCTGGTTCTGACCAGCACAGGCCTGTCCACACCCTGTCCCCCCGCGTCGCCCATAACGTTCCTCCCCCTGGAAAGAAGAAAACATGGTGGTAATCTACGATTATTGAAAAAGAAAGTTTGGAAGATTCCAATACACTTGACTTGAGCACTGATAACTCTACTGTTGAGTGCCCTAAAACAACAATAACTAAATAACTTTATTTCCATTTAAACAAATAACTTTTATTTTGCTATTATTATTATCACCATCATTTTCTTTTTCTTATATAAACACTTAGAAATTATGTCAACAGGTCATTATGACCAAATTAGGGGTCGCTAGTCATATTTTTAATACCATCATTTTGTTTGAAGATTTTGGGAAGAACTTAAACGTGGAGGGCCTTCAAATTCCAACTCGACACCTTCTCGCGTTTGGCCCGTGATTAGGGGAGTTTTCACTCCCTGAAACTAATGGCGAGCTCTGGGTCGTCGTCGGGGAACCCCTTCCCTTTGACTACCTCCCCGACGGCGACGACAAAGACAACACGGACGGATGATGACACAGACGGAGACGACCACCACGTGGGGGAACCCCTGCCCTCCCCATATGCTTGTGGCTGGTTCTGACCAGCACAGGCCTGTCCACCCCTTGTCCCCCCGCGTCAACCATTACGTCCTTTTTATCGTCGCGATAAGCCAATGTGCATAAATATGCATAAAAGCATAAATGTGGCTCGTTGGTCTTGTTGTTAGCGTATCTGCTTCCAATGCAGAAGGTCCAGGGTTCGATTCCCGCTAAAGTCAGAAGTTTTTTAACTTCTGATTTGGACTTAAGTCCATCAGTTCTTGTCTTAGGAGTTTGTTAACGGTGACTTTGGAGCCGTCCTAGCAACGAAGCACATAATAAATTTCAGAGTTGTTCTGAATCGGCCTTGTTGATTCTGGCGTTGATTCGCGGGTGTTCGCACTGTCCATACCACTGATTGCTATATTTCCTATTAAAAATATCGATTTTGGTTGGTTATCGCTCACTCGTCGATTGCGTCGGGGCCTGCAGGGTTGGCTTGGTCGCTTTGATTTAAAGTCCCCCACTGAAAATCAGTTATATAACTAGTTATAACTGAGTGGGCAGACTCTAAATAAAATTTATTTATTTATTATTTATTTATGAGACGTAAAGCAATATCCAATCCAATCCTGGGTTGTCGTCGGGGAACCCCTTCCCTTTGACCACATCCCCGACGGCGACGACAAGGACATCACGGACAGTTGATTACACAGACTGACGGTTCTGACCAGCACAGACCTGTCCACCCCTAGTCCCCCCGCGTCATCCCTTACGACCCTACCTTCGTCTCGATAAGCCAAGTTGCATACATATGAGATGTAAAGCAATATCCAATTATTATGAGACGACCACGCCGAAGGGGCCTTCAAAGTCCAACTCGTTAAGCTCGACGTAAAGCAATATCCAATCCATCAATCATTTTGTTAGTTAACTAAGATTTAGCTCTTTAATTTTTAAAGTTGGTGGGTCGTCGTAGGGGAACTTTCCCCCTCCCTTTGACTACCTCCCCGACGGCGACGACAATGACAACACGGACGGAAGATGACGCAGACGGAGACGACCACGACGTGGGGGAACCCCTGCCCTCCCCATACGCTTGTGGCTGGTTCTGACCAGCACAGGCCTGTCCACCCCTTGGCCTCCACGTCATCCCTTACGTCCCTCCCTTCGTCTCGATAAGCCAAGTTGCAAAAATATGATACGTTAAGCAATATCTAATCCAATCAAGAAAAAGATAAAAGGAACTTATGAAAATAATTACAGTTCCTGACTGGAAAATAGGAACAAGGGCGTTACTTGGTTCCGTTCCTACCCGCGTATATCGCGTACAATTTAGTTGGTGCCTGGAAAACTGACCTGGAGAATGGTTAGTGCAATGTCATCCCTAGTTTTCACATACCTTCTATTAATGTGTCACAGTCCTCGGATAGATTTACTTTCAAATCCTGCCCAGCTTTTGCTTTTGCGTTCTTAAAGGCGAAATATTGAGTGTCTAAACAATTTAAATTGTGTACAATACTTTTATCTGAATACTATATGCTGTAGCTGGAAGTTCCTGTTTGCTATGATGAAAGGTTCATTCGTGCCGAAGTCAAGTAGTTCATTCCTTGCCCATCGTTGTAGAAGGAGAGTTCGTAAGAGCGAAATATTCGCCGATGGATCGGCCGAATAATTATAGACATTGGATGGTTAATCTAAAAGACAAACAAGCAAATGACTCAGATAGAAATATAGCAGCAAAAATTGAAAGAATTGTTTGCAATTAGTATTGTTAACCTTCACATTCTTGCTTCTAAGGATCACTCATGCGACTCTGGAAGTTTTAGTTCAGTCAGAGTCGGACACTCATCGGAACAGGTCTATGACCCACCGTCATTGAACACAGATGTAGAGATAATAGAACAACACTATCGTCCCGAAACACTAATTGCGTTGGTGGAGCTTAACTTGTATTGGAGGAAAACACCATGTCCCGATACCCTCATTGCATAAAGTGGGGCTCTTATTTCTCTTTTAGAAGAATACACTGTCGGCCGGATT
This sequence comes from Sweltsa coloradensis, assembly GCA_024449915.1. Classification (NCBI taxonomy): domain Eukaryota; kingdom Metazoa; phylum Arthropoda; class Insecta; order Plecoptera; family Chloroperlidae; genus Sweltsa; species Sweltsa coloradensis. Next base: position 75,932 of record JAMZAV010002590.1, read on the forward strand.
CCCTCATTGCATATAGTAGGGCTCTTACTTCTCAATTAGAGGAATACACTTCGCCCCGACGATACCCTCTTTGCATTTAGAAGGCTCACACTTTTAGAAATTGTTTTATCTTGGAGGCGCGGATAATCTTAGCTGTTAAAGCGCCCAAAAACTACTGGGCCTTCAAATTCCAACTCCACACCTTCTCGCGGTTTGGCCCGTGAATAGGGGAGTTTCACTCCCTGAAACTAATGGCGAGCTCTGGGTCGTCGTCGGGGAACCCCTTCCCTTTAACTACCTCCCCGACGGCGACGACAAAGACAACACGGACGGATGATGACACAGACGGAGAAGACCACGACGTGGGGGAACCCCTGCCCTCCCCATATGCTTGTGGCTGGTTCTGACCAGCACAGGCCTGTCCACCCTTGTCCCCCGCGTCATCCCTTACGTCCGCCCTTCGACTCGATAAGCCAAGTTGCATAAATATGAGACGTAAAGCAATATCCAATCCCAAAAACTTCTAATACTAATATTGAGGGCTCTAACTCGTCCATCAAATTCCAACTCGCAACCTTCTCGTGGTATTGAAAAGGTGATTAGGGAAGTTTTTCTTCCTGAAACTAATGGCGAGCTCTGGATCGTCGTCGGGCAACTGTCCCCTTCCCTTTGACTACCTCCCCTACGGTGACGACAATGACAACACAGACGGATGATGACACAGACGGAGACGACAACGACGTAGGGGAACCCCTGCCTTCCCCATACGCTTGTGGCTGGTTCTGACCAGCACAGGCATGTCCACCACTTGTCCCCCCGCGTCATCCCTTACGTCCCGCCAATCGTCTCGATTAGCCAAGTTGCATAAATATGAGACGTTTAGCAATATCCAATCAATCAATCCATTTAATTTAATTTATGAAGCATTAGTGATGTTGATAAACACAGCGATACAGCTTAAAGTAGTTTAATCATAGTGACGATTATACTGCATACAGAGAAGAATCAAAGGAAATGCATGGTGAGTTTGAAAAGTAACACCACAAAACATTAACTTATAACTGTGAAAATTGTTTAAATCTAATGTAAAACCTATTTCACAAAAACAAGGTATGAGGTAACGGAGGTTTTGTCCTTTTAACTCATTCGAATAAAATAGTGCACAGGCTTCGAGTCAGCACGGATTATCATCGCATGTGAATCTAATGTTATTTTGCCATTGTTTGGTGTACTTGTCCTGCAATAGCCAAGCACCGACAATCTGCTCCCAGGGGCTTGATCCATAAATCAATCCGAATCAATTAATTCGTATTAAGAGTCTTCCCACCCAATCACACATAACTGATTTTCAGTGGGGGACAGTAAACCAATGCAACCAAGCCAACCTTGTTAGTTTTTTTAATGATTTCTTCTTAAAGTTAAAACTTATTTGCCTGTCTACAATTTTTCGAGTTATCTTTCTTTGTATGAATGTCCTTACTTTTGCTACTCTAGTATAACAGGAGCAGCTGGGCTCCCAATTTAATATATTTATATTTAAGTTATGTGGTTCTGACCAGCACAGGCCTGTCCACCCCGTGTCATCCCTTACGTCCCTCCCTTTGTCTCGATTAGCCAAGTTGCATAAATATGAGACGTAAAGCAATATCCAATCAATCAAAATCCACTGTAAATGGCGAAATCTCATTTTTGTCAGTAAACACATTACATAACATTACATTACATAACATTACATTACATAATATTACATTACATTACAGTACCTCTGGTTGATTACTTCCTTATAATACAGCATTTCATAACAAAGGTCATCGAAATAGTCTCGCGTGACGATAACTGCGTAATGGACATATGCCATATCCAGCATAGTCTGATCATCGTAGGCATACACGAATCTTCCTTCTATTACACGACTCATCGTGAAAATGAATTAACATCCTTTAGCCTTTAACATGTTCATTATGTCCTTTTCGTCAGATGTCATCTGGGCCTTCAAATTCCAACTCGATACCTTCTCGCGGTTTGGCCCGTGAATAGGGGAGTTTCACTCCCTGAAACTAATGGCGAGCTCTGGGTCGTCGTCGGGGAACGCCTGTCCACCCCTTGTCCCCCCGCGTCATCCCTTACGTCCCTCCCTTCGTCTCGATTAGCCAAGTTGCATAAATATGAGACGTAAGCAATATCTAATCAGATGTCATCTGCTACGTGGGCATCAAATTCAACTAGCACCTTCTCGTGGTTTGGCCCGTGATTAGGGGAGTTTGTCTCCCTGAAACTAATGGCGAGCTCTGGGTCGTCTTCGGGGAACTGTCCCCTTCCCTTTGACTACCTCCCCGACGGCGACGACTATGACAACACGGACGGATGACCCAGACGGAGACGACCACGACGTGGGGGAACCCCTGCCCTCCCCATACGCTTGTGGCTGGTTTCTGACCAGCACAGGCCTGTCCACCCCTAGTCCCCCGCGTCATCCCTTACGTCCCTCCCTTCGTCTCGATTAGCCTAGTTGCATAAATTTTGGGGGGTGTTCTTGTCCCTGAAACTAATGGCGATCTCTAAGTTGTCGTCGGGACTTTCCCTTCCCTTTGACTACCTCCCCCGACGGCAACGACAATGACAACACAAAATCTGTTTCGACTTGGCAAAGCTTGACCAGAATACAGATAAAAACAGTTAGCATACCCAGATATACATATAAGTCATTCATTAACTTCATATCCAATACAAGTAAGTTAATTTAAATATCAAAATTGACTGCTAAGGAGGCTTGGGTAACTTAGTAAACTTTATATAAAATCCAAAGATGAAATTAAAAAAATATATATTAGCCGCCACATACATTTTTGTACTATCAATCTCCGTAGTTTCTCCAGCAATAACTTATTCTTCTCTTATTCCTTCATTGTGTCCTTTCTTTCCAGTATCCACTTTCTTTGATCTTTCTTTCTAGTTTCCAACTTCTTTGCCGTTCCTTTCTAGTATCCAACTTCTTTGACATCAGCTGTCCCTATTGTTGTTGTAATTTCTTTTGTTATTAAATATTGAAGAAAATGTTAAATGTCAAAACTGAGAATTCAAAAATCACTAGTAAGATAGATTAAAAACTTTTGATAACGATACCTCGGGGTCCTATCAATAGCTTACACATGTTTAAAAGAAAAATCTCATTACATTTTGTTTACAAACCATGTAACCAAATTTTTTAAGCTGGCCTTCCCAGAAGTTTGTGAACATGGTCTCACCGCCTTGTTCGGTTTCGCGTCATCCCTTACGTCCTCCCTTCGTCCACGATTAGCCAAGTTGCATAATATGAGACGTTAAGCAATATCTAATTAAGTATAACAGTGTCAGTACGTAGTAAGTGCTTGTAACGGTATGGCGAGAGATCGCTGACGACGGTTTCAAGAGTTCATTTTAACTGCGGTACATACCTCACAGGCAAAGGGAGAGAAAGAGGCAGGCACTGTCACACCGGTTGGTTCGTACTCTGTGTATCACCGACCTGCACAACACGTGCGACGAGCTGTTGCACGAGTCACAGGAAATCCAATTAACACCCTCTTGTTCGACGAGTAGAAAGTCTTGTCGCAGTATGAACACGCCCAATCGTCATCCTTGCGCTTCCGTTTCCTCGACTTCTTAGGGGCTACTTTCGAAAGCACCGAGGATTCCTGAAATGCTGTGGACGAGACTGCGTATACCATTTTTCGGCATACTCGTGGAGATCTTCTTTGTGCCGCAGGCTTCTTCTTCGGAAGTCGGAGAAACTTCTCCAAAGTATTAAGACACCAGGGGAGTGGCAACTTCAGGCTCCTCGATAATATTAATGCCGCTCAATGAGTATCGATCAGGATGTCCACATCCTCATCAAACAAAACATCGCTCGTCATCTCGAAAGCATCTTCCTCGATCAACGCATTAACGAAGTGTTCCTGGTCCTCGCTGCTACTGGTGTGCCGGGATAGAGTTGGTGCTTGGATGTGGTGCGGCTCATCCACTTCCATGGCAGGTTTACGCAGGGAGGAAGTTGTTTTTTCCTTCCTATAAGTAGTACCCTTAAGCGAGTACCAGTAGTAACACATCAAGGAATGATCGCGGGGTCCCTCGAGGAGGATACGGCCACTCCTCATATGTTCACGGAACTCCTCCAGGTGGATAGGAGAGAGCCACTCCTCTAGATGTAGCAACGGGGCAATTATCTGCGCATCTGTAGGCGCAGTATCAACGTCAGGCGCAGTCTCGTCGCAGGCACAGCCTCATTGGCAGCAGCAGCACCGTCTTCTAGATAGTCTGCCACACACTTACTAAAATCCGGTGCCTCGGAGTCGAATGGGTAGAGACCACATTTCCGGAACGCATGCTTCACCATGGTGGGGGTTATCACCCGTTCCCAAACTAGCTTGAGCACACTAGCAAAGTAAGTTTAAGTCACGGCTTCTTCCTTGGTGCGATGTTTATGAGCATCCATTCCTTCCTCTATTCCCGCTTGACGGGTCCAAATATTCCCACATCCGCAGGTTGCCAAGTGTGGTGGTCATTAGGATAAAGACAATACAGGATAATGTTATTGTCTTTGCAGAATTGGCTCACCTCTATTGAGAGGTGGCTCTTATGCCCATCGATTAGGAATAACACCAGCTTAGCTGGTTGTAGCCACATATGGAACTCTATCATTGTATGCGAGGAGGCTGCTGACTGCATCCGGCCCGAGTCCATCATATGGAATATCCATTGTTTTGGGGATCACTTTCTTGGTTGATTTAGGTACGGCAGCGCGTTTATACTTGTAGACGACAATAGTTGGAACTACGACACCAGCTGCGCTGAACTTACGTAACACGGTCACGCTCTCCTTCTCGCGGGATGTGGCGACCTGGGTAAGGGGTTCCCCCTTCAGCCCCATGTAAGTTCCATTTGAACAGTGGAATAACAAATCCGATCGCGTCTGAATTGTATATGCGAGATGCGTGGGTGAGGATGCTCTCATTGCCGGTATCTATCAGGTAGGAAGAAAGGTTTTCAAATTATACTTGCAAATTCACTTTCTTCAAAGAAGCCCTTGCCATGCTTCTGGTTTCTGCCCGTTTTATGGTTAGCCTGGGGTGCCGTCCCATGAAGCTTGAATATCAGGAGGGCCATCAAATTCCATCTCGCAACCTTCTCGTGGTTTGGCCTGTGATAAGGGGATTTTTTTCTCCCTGAAACTAATGACAAGCTCTGGCGCGTCGTCGGGGACTTTCCCCTTCCCTTTGACTACCTCCCCGACGGCGACGACAATGACAACACGGACGGTTGATGACACAGACGGAGACGACACGACGTGTGGGAACCCTGCCCTCCCCATATGCTTGTGCTGGTTCTGACCAGCACAGGCCTGTCCACCCCTAGTCCCCTCGCGTCATCCCTTACGTCCCTCCCTTTGTCTCGATTAGCCAAGCTGCATAAATAGAGACGTAAAGCAATATCAATCAAAATTGATATCAGGATTTTTCTGGACGACCTTCATAAAGGTGTTTTTTGCCCATCAACTATGATAATCTTCCGTATTCATATATATATATACAAACGGACGGATGATGACACAGACGGAGACGATCACGACGTGGGGAAGCCCCTTCCCTCCCCATACCCTTGTGGCTGGTTCTGAGCAGCACACGCCTGTCGACCCTTGTCCCCCCGCGTCATCCTTTACGTCCCTCCCTTCGTCTCGATTAGCCAAAAAATTATATAGCCTAGGCTAGTCCTAGGGTCTTTGCCTAGGCCTAGCAGTTGCTCACGCTAATAGCCTAGCCCTATGCCCGACTACCGTTAGGATTGACAGTCATCTGAAGTCCTATGCATAAGCCAAGACTATTAAAAACACTATTCTGAGATGTGTAGTATTATACATAATAATATTATAGCAAGGGTCCACGTTACGCAATACGCCTAGCCAAATGATATTTAATGATGTAAATAGGCGTAGGCTAGAGCCCAAGGCCTACGGCTAGGCTACCCTCACCTCACATCACATTCTGACAGGCGTATTGCTTGGGCCTAGCGCCTAGAGAGGCCGGCAAAATGGGCAATGGCTTTAAACAAAGTTTAGATGTCAAATTAATAATATTTCCTGCATAAGGATTTACTAATATTTCAATTTTACTTACATTTTAACTTAATTTAAGCAGAAATTCACAGATCATCGTCCTCCATTTTGATTATTGACGATTTATAGTTGGACTTAAAACGAGCGTATACTTTCGATTACTAGGTCCGGTTTCCGGTTAGGACCGAGAATGGACCTACACCTAGAGGTTTCAGACAATACTTCCTACGTCACGGATGCACGGTGACGTCAAATCTGGACTTGGACTTGGAATTAGCGGCTTTCGAGACTTTCGGCCTTAAGTCTGCTCGATCTTGAATGTCGATCGAAATTCAAGAACAACAATCCCTGCTAGGACACCTAGTTACAAGAAAACCAAAGATAAAACATACGCATTCTCACTTCTTCTTCATGGAGCCCGTCCAATAAGGTCAGAATGAAGTAGGCCGCGTCTTGTTCGTCGTTGCCTTCGAAAGTCTCGTCGTAAAGAGCGATTCTTTTCCTGAATCTATGGAATGCGTCTATTTTAGATGCCGGACCCCAAAGCACGTCCCGAAGAGCTGCAAAACATGTAGACACACGCAAAGGTTAATTTATTAACTTTTATCCTGTTCAGACATAAAAACTGATTGAACACTATTAACTATTTGAAATAATAAAAACTGGTGTGTAAAGGTCCAACCTTTGTATAGGCTGATGTCCTCGCTTTTTTCATTCCTGGATGTCAATAGGTGCCTGAAACGAGTGCTGTGGCCGAGGCATTGCAGACTCGCTATCATGTAACACTAGAAAAAGACAAGAATGTAGAAAATGGTCTCTGACGACCTGTCACCTTCCAAGCTCAATAGTCTGGCCTGGGTGTGAATCAATTGTGCACTTTTATAAAAAGGTCGAAATATTTTTTGAGTGTACTTCACACCAAACTTGGACCACACTCTTCGATGCGCTCGCTGTACGTATCAGATCAGATGGATCAGAGGGGCTCGACTGATCATCGGATTGAAGCAAAGTTGTAGCTTCTGAAAGGTTAAGATCCTCCCAATTGTGATGAGTGTTTGGCGAAGTTTTAACTATAAAACACGTGTTATAAACCTGTACAAAATGTAGTAGTTAATAAAAAGATTTTAAATTAAAACCTTCCCACAAAGAAATTTTATCAGAAAACTCCACCACAAGCGATAACGTTATTAATTTCTTACGTAAAGTAAACCTTTTAAATTCAATTAGAAATTCATATTTATTTAGTCACAGACGGAGACGACCATGACGTGGGGGAACCCCTGCCCTCCCCATATGCTTGTGGCTGGTTCTGACCAGCACAGGCCTGTCCACCCCTTGTCCCCCCCCATCATCCCTTACGTCCCTCCCTTCGTCTCGATTAGCCAAGTTGCATAAATATGAGACGTAAAGCAATATCCAATCTAGATCTCTTTTTATTAATATTTATTTAATTTAACTATGTGTGAGTCAGAAACAAATATATTATGACATTCATCGGGTGATGTGTATCGTGGCATTGGGCCTTCAAATTCCAACTCGACACCTTCTCGCGGTTTGGCCCGTGAATAGGGGAGTTTTACTCCCTGAAACTAATGGCGAGCTCTGGGTCGTCGTCGGGGAACCCCTTCCCTTTGACTACCTCCCCGACGGCGACGACAAAGACAACACGGACGGATGATGACACAGACGGAGACGACCACGACGTGGGGGAACCCTGCCCTCCCCATATGCTTGTGGCTGGTTCTGACCAGCACAGGCCTGTCCACCCCTTGTCCCCCCGCGTCATCCCTTACGTCCCTCCCTTCGTCTCGATTAGCCAATTTGCATAAATATGAGACGGAAAGCAATATCCAATCAAATGACACTACCTTAAACTAATGGCGAGCGCTAGGTCATCGTCGGGAAACTATCCCCTTCCCTTTGACTACCTCCCCGACGGCGACGACAATGACAACACAGACGGATGATGACACAGACGAAAAAGGCCACGACGTGGGGGAACCCCCGCCCTCCCCATACGCTTGTGGCTGTTTCTGACCAGCACAGGCCTGTCCACCCCTTGTCCCTCCGCGTCGTCCCTTACGTCCCTCCCTTCGTCTCGATTAGCCAAGTGGCATAAATATGAGAAGTAAGTAATATCCAATCCAAAAAATAATTAGCTTCAACATGGATTATGTATGTTTCGTATACTCTTCAGCACGTGTCACAATTTTCAAACTTCTCTACCATTGTGGTCTTCGTCTGGCTCTTGGTGCACTTTGAACAAGCCCGGTTGTCAGCTTGTATGGCGAGTCGAGGTGTATCGTCCTTGGCAGAATGGCGAAACCTCTTGATGTTTTCGTACGTAATGAAAAGTAAAGCCATGCCTAACCATCCAGCAAATCGGGATGTTTTCAATTCGTTATTGGTCAGACACTTTGATAACAAACCCATGGCAACCTTGCCAACGGGATAAGGATGTAAACTGTTGTTTAATCTTATAGAATTAATATGAATAAAGTTTATAATTTTCTTATAGCAATGATCCACCCTTGTTTACACCAGAGCCGATTATAATATTTGACCTTTGTCGTTTTGATAAAAACTCTACTTGTAACAGTATATAAAAAATTAATTTTAGAAAGATTTGCCATGAACATCAAAGTTTTAAAGATTGGTAGTGCCTTTTATTGCTTCACCGTAACTGAACGTTTCAGGCTAACCGACGTATGTTCAGATTTCACTGCCGAGTTATTCACCTTCCGCGAAGCTCTCAAACACATTCTACATTGCCGTTGTGAAGAATATCTTTTGTGTTCAGAAAGCTTAAGTTCAATTCAGCATAGAGACATACGATGGAACTGAACACGCTGATTCCGCTGCAAAGGAAGCTTCCCAGCGTCGCGACGTTGTCTTCAATCTAGTTCCCGCTCCAGGGCCATCAAATTCAAACACGCAACCTTCTCGTGTGAAACTAATAACGAGCTCTGGGTCGTCGTCGGGGAACTATCTCCTTCCCTCTGACTACCTCCCCGACGACGACGACAATGACAACACGGACGGATGATGACACAGATGGAGACTACCAGGACGTGGGGGAACCTCTGCCCTCCCAATACGCTTGTGGCTGGTTCTGACCAGCACAGGCCTGTCCAACCACTTGTCCCCTCACGTCGATCCTAACGTTTCTCCCCTTGGAAAGAAGAAAACATGGTGGTAATCCACAATTATGGAAAAAGAAAATTTGGAAGATTCCAATACACTTGACATGGGCACTGATTACTCTACTGTTTAGTGCCCTAATACAACAATAACTAACTTACTAACTAAGAGTGGATTCAAGCAACGATTGTTGGATTTGCAGCAAGCATCTTCGGATGTGATGCAAAATATAAATAGCAATTGCGTTAGTGTGTGCCCAAAATGACTAATAAAATTTCGTCCTCCTACTTCTCGACTGTCACGTAGAGAAAGGTGGTATTGTCCAGAACTTACAAATTTAGATATCCGGACTCACGGATATTTTTTAACCAGAGAAAAGGTTATCCCACGATGTGAACACATATGATGCCTTTATTCGTAATCATAAACTAGCGAATGTACCAAATATGATGCTTGAGCACGAAATTTTGGATCTCTTTCCAATCATTGAAGATCTTCTATCACAGTAACAGCGTCAAACTTTCTAAATTTTCACATATTTCTTTACCCCCCTCCCCCTTCCCTTTGACTACCTCCCCGACGGCGACAACAAAGACAACACGGACGGATGATGACACAGACGGAGACGACCACGACGTGGGGGAACCCCTGCTCTCCCCATATGCTTGTGGCTGGTTCTGACCAGCACAGGCCTGTCCACCCCTTGTCCCCCCGCGTCATCTCTTACGTCCGTCCCTACGTCTCGATTAGCCAAGTTGCATAAATATGAGACGTTAAGAAATATCCAATATCCAATCCAAACGGCGACGACAATGACATCACGGACGGATGACACAGACGGAGACGACCACGACGTGGGGGAACCCCTGCCCTCCCCATATGCTTGTGGCTGGTTCTGACCAGCACAGGCCTGTCCACCCCTTGTCCCCCCGCGTCATCCCCTTACGCCCCTCTCTTCGTCCCGATAAGCCTGTTGCACAAATATGAGACGTTTAGCAAACCCAAAAAAAAAAATTTTTGTTTTGCTTTATATCATCAAATTGTATTTTGTTATATACTTTTAGAAAACAATCTAATCATCAAACACACTATTAACCCGTCATATCGACATTCAATGCCACAGGCGGCGCAATATGACCTAACCGGTTGAAGCGCCCTAGTTTCTCAAGTCGTCGTCAGACGTAATTTTGCCACACGTTCTGGCAATCGTGGCATTTGCATAAATAAGTATGACAAATATTATTTTCTATGCTAGTATAATTATCACCCGTACATTGACTCCACACCAATAACTATTGCTAAAAGCGCCTTGGCAGCCGCAGTAGAAGGCTTTTCACAGGAGCCGTGGAACCATTGGTCTCTATTTCCCATCTAATGCCCTCAGTAAGTGGTAGAAGGTTTAAGTGAGAAAAGAGCGGTAACACTTGCTTAACATTGCCATGGCATTAGCACTTCGGATGTGTGGTGATAATGCTGCAAAAGTTGGCGACAACTTCTCTCCTTCCATTTTTTTGTCTTAAAACAACTTGAACTCGAGTCTTTAACTATGATGAATTTAGTGTTTTGGGTTTACATTATGCATATGATGTGAAGGTTTCAAAAGTGCCCAAAATCTGGTAGGAATCGAAAGCTGGTTCTGACCAGCACAGGCCTATCACTCCTTGTCCCCCCGCGGCAACCCTTTCGTCCCCCCCCTTAGTCGCGATTAGCCAAGTTGTATAAATATGGACGTTAGCAATATCCAATAAGCCATCAATTTTAACTTTTCAAAAGCTGGTACAAACCCTTGAAACTCAGCAGATAAGTCGACTCTGACTCCTTGAGATCTCCCCTCATCGGGCTACGCTTCGTACGAAAAGTTCGCTACAGCCCGGGGTTTAACGCTCCTGTGAAGATGGAAACAAAAGAGTCACAACTTACATCAAAAACAACTTAAATGACCTACATTTTAAATTCATCATCAGAGCATTATTCAACAACCTTGTGGTCCCTGATTGTCAAATGTGGCGATTTAATCACTGCACTGCCATCAAATTCGAACTCGCAACCTTCTCGTGGTTTGGCCCGCGATTAGGGAAGTTTTTCTCTCTGAAACTAATGGCGAGCTCTCTGGGTCGTCATCGAGGAACTTTCCCCTTCCCTTTGACTACCTCCCCGACGGCGATGACAATGACAACACGGACGGATGATGACACAGACGGAGACGACCACGACGTGGGGGAAACACTGCCCTCCCCATACGCTTGTGGCTGGTTCTGACCAGCACAGGCAAACAAATATATACATATATATAATAGCATAATAATATAATAAAAAAATAAATAGATTTTGGTTGAAATGCAATGGGTTTTCTTTCAATTCTTGTTTGAATTAACTTTTTTATCCAAAGTGCATAAATATGAGACGTTAAGCAATATCCAATCAAGCAATCAACTTGTAGGCTACCAGATCTTCGATTGCTATTGTGGCTTTTATTCATTCACTTCACATTTGTCTTTTGGTATTTCTTCGTTTTATCTGTCTTCAGGCATTCAAATTCCAACTCGACACCTTCTCGCGGTTTGGCCCGTGAATAGGGGAGTTTCACTCCCTAAAAACAAATGGCGAGCTCTGGGTCGTCGTAGGGGAACCCCTTCCCTTTGACTACCTCCCCGACGGCAGACGACAAAGACAACACGGTGGATGATGACACAGACGGAGACGACCACGATGTGGGGGAACCCCTGCCCCTCCCCATATGCTTGTGGCTGGTTCTGACACAGACAGGCCTGTCCACCCCTTGTCCCCCCGCGTCCATCCCTTACGTCCCTCCCTTCGTCTCGATTAGCCAAGTTGCATAAATATGAGACGTAAAGCAATATCCAAATCAATCATCAATCTGGATCAACTTCATGCGAGAGACTACAAAATCATGTTCTGCTGGGCCCCTGGTCATGTGGGTACTTTAGCAACGAGAAGGCTGATTTGGAAGCCAAGGCTGCAACCCAAAAACATCTATTTGATTTTTGACCTCGTACCTGTTCCTGATGTCCAGAGTGGGTTCAAGAACCATCTGTTAAAATTAGGTCAAGATTGTTGGAATGTTTTGCAGAATAATAAGCTGCGTTGTGTGATCCCCTGTCTTTCACTAAAGGGTGCGACCCCCTTCTTCCATACTTTCTCGTCGTGAGGAGGTTGTGTTGGCGCGAGGTACAAATAAAGCACACACACCTCACCCATGCCTATCTTTTAACCAGAGATAAGATTGCTCCGATTTGTGACCGTTGTGATGTATTGCTATCTGTTCATCATTTTTTGACTGACTGCGCGAAGTATGATGATTTGAGACTCCAACTGAATTAAAATCTATCATATAAAAGAACTTTTGTCTTATGAAAACCGTTAAAAACTTATTCTCCGTGCTCTCAGCAATACTTCATGGTGTGCAGACCGAAGTATCATGCTGCAATTAAACGGTGCACTTATCCGCTCAAAATGGACTTTTCTAGCTTTATTTACAACTCTGCTGGGCCTTCTAACATAAGGGCGTTGAATACAGTACACCCCATTGGTATTCGATGGGGAGCCCTGGTAAACGTCGTCGATGATACACTTCCACGCATCCTAATGAAGAATCGCCGCCGCCGCCGCCGATGACGACCCTGACAAAAACGAACGATGTCAAAGACTATGACGACCGCGATATAAGATCCCCACCATTGCTTCCTTAACCCATGGCTGGTTTAGACTAGCATGTGGGCTTTCCCCCCCATACCCCCGTTCTTAGTTTTTGCATAATGATTTATCAGTTGACTCGCCCCCTTAACTCAAATAACTAAAAACTACATATGCCACAAAAAGATTTACTCACGGATATCTTTAAACAACATTAACTTTCTAACTAACCAGAGAAAAAAGGGTTTTTCCAGACGTGACATGCGTGATGTATCTTTAGCCGTAACACCATAGCAGAATGTATCAAATTTGTTGCCTGCGCACGCAATTTGATCCCTCCCAACCATACGAACAACTTGTATCATATGATTACGGCGACAAACTTTCTAAATATCTCATTCGAAGAAATTTAAGTACAAAATTAATTCACATGAAACACATTTAATTTTTCTATTCAAATAAATAATTTTCGTTTGCCCTTCTAGTACCACTATCGTATATTTTTATTTTTAAAACTAAAAAAACAATATAACCATCAAACAATCCATAAACTTATTTCATAAACTTATAATATCACAGGCCGCGAAATATAAACTAATCGGTTGAAGCGCCCTAGTTTCTCACGTCGTCGTGGCTTGAAGTCGTTGTGTATCCCTCCAAAACCCCCAAAGTTCAATCATGACCGCAAGAGAAGCGTTTCACTTCTGTTCCCTGGACACATCTACCCACAAGTTTCTCTGGTCAGCAATGTTCGGTGATTACAGTTTCTTGGCAACGCTGCAAACGGTTACTAAAAAAATTACAATCAACCTGTACACTGTAAAAGGGCCCACAGTTTGTTTTGTTTCAGACTATTCGAGTTTTAAACGATGCGTCGTTATCGAAAGCTAGAAAAGACAAACTGCCCAGTGCGTCACTTTCCTCAATCAACAAAGTTGTAAGTAGCCCAAACAGTTCACATCTACTTTCCCGAGGGTAACCGCCTATAATCGTTCTGACTTTTTTTTTCCCAACAGCCGGAATGTTTACACTTTGCATCCGCAAGTATTCTACGTTTGTCTAACCTTTAAAGACAAGTATGTAAAGTAAACTTGCAGTGTACTTCTTTTGTTACTTATACACTTAGAAAACTCTTAAATAATAATAATAATAATAATAATAATAATAATAATAATAATAATAATAATAATAATAATAATAATAATAATAATAATAATAATAATAATAATAAAACACAACATTAACTCATCTAGTCAATTTTCATTAACACAGGCGGCGTAATATGACCTAATCGGTTGAAGCGCCCTAGTTTCTCACGTCACTCTCCTTGATCCCAGGGGTTCTTTTCGTCTGCACCTTCATCCCCCACCGAGTCCATCGCAACCACAGAGTTTAAAAACTCGGTTACTATCGGAAAGCAATATCCAATCCAATCCTGGTAGGGTCTATCGACGCGTCGACTATTGGTTGGAACCAAAATTGTCTGTGGGTTTAAGTTTGCTCTTCTCCTTTGACGCACTGTAAACAAAAACACACACAATCAATACTACATGGTGAAGACCCATGATCTAACAGATCATGGTGAAGACCTAGAACTAGGCAGCAAAAGAGGTCGAGTTCGAGAGCACATGGTAAAGCTTGGGCCCAAAAAAAAGGCTTAGACAAAGCAACGCCCCGGCAATGAAGTTGGTCACCCAAAATTTGGGGTTAGAAAAGAACAATCACATAAGCAAGTCTCCTTGCCCCAAACATTAGGTGGGTGAAGCAAGACCAAACAGTGGACGAAACAACAACCAAGTACTAGAGCTCAAGGTGGGTCTAGGCCAAAAGCAAGACCTAGAAGATGCAATGCCCGTCAATGAAGTTGGTCACAAGTCGGGACCAAACCAAGATAGAGGTAAGTCAACCTATCAAAAACAGCAGGTGTGCGAATCAAAACCAGACTACCTCCCAGACGGCGATGACAATGACAACACGGACGGATGATGACACAGACGGAGACGACCACGACGTGGGGGAACCCCTGCCCTCCCCATATGCTTGTGGCTGGTTCTGACCAGCACCGGCCTGTCCACCCCTTGTCCCCCCGCGTCATCCCTTACGTCCCTCCCTTCGTCTCGATTAGCCAAGTTGAATAAATATGAGACGTAAAGCAATATCCAATCAATCATCTAGGCCTTCATACATCAAGACGTTGAATACAGTACACCACACTGGTATTCGATTGTCAACAGGTGCATTACGAACCAGCCCTGTTAATAGCCTTTACAGCAAAGCAGTAGAACCATCATTACCCACTAGAAGGAATTACTTGATGCTTTATTATGTGGCGTCGTTAAAAGGTAACCCCAAAAATCCATCCTTCAATGCAGTTTTAGATCCCCCTTTTAAAAATCGTTATTTCCTACGTCCGAAAGCAATTAGACCTGTAGGCATTCGTTTGCTTGAGCTGTTGGAGAAATTGCACATAACATTACCTTTATTCTTCATTACTTCGTATGGTTCAATTCCACCATGGACATTCTGCAAACCGACTTGCATCACCAAACTGTCTCGATACAAAAAGAATCTTACATCCAAAACTCAATTTCAAGCATTATTTCAAGAAATACGATCTCATTTTCATGACTACAGCTGCATCTTTACAGATGGCTCTAGAATGGATGATTCGGTTGGTTGTGCTTATACTACTGATGCAGTAACTTCACTTTCCCCCTCCACCCAATGTTCAGTGTGTATAATGCTGAAATTTTTGCATTACTTCAAAACCTACCATATGTCCAAAGGAGTAACAAAACAAAGTTTCTAATCTGGGACAGACTCTTTGAGTTCCCTGGGAGCAATGTCTGCAATGAGGCGCAACATGACCAAGCTGATTGAAGCCCCTTAGTTTCTCACGTGGGGTGCTACTCATTCTTCAGCAAGCTCTGGGCTATCAAATTCGAACTCGCAACCTTCTCGTGGTTTGGCCCGTGATTAAGTTAGTTTTACTCCCTGAAACTAATGGCGAAGTCGGGGTCGTCGTAGGCCTTCAAATTCCAACTCGACACCTTCTCGCGGTTTGGCCCGTGAATTGGAGAGTTTCACTCCCTGAAACTAATGGCGAGCTCTTTGTCGTCGTCGGGGAACCCCTTCCCTTTGACTACCTCCCCGACGGCGACGACAAAGACAACAAGGACGGATGATGACACAGACGGAGACGACCACGACGTGGGGGAACCCCTGTCCTCCCCATATTTGCTTGTGGCTGGTTCTGACCAGCACAGGCCTGTACACCCCTTGTCCCCCCGCGTCATCCCTTACGTCCCTCCCTTCGTCTCGATTAGCCAAGTTGCATAAATATGAGACATTAAAGCAATATCCAATCAATCAATCAATATTGCATTGATGTATTTATTTTTTTAGTGTCAGCATCGTGCGAAGTACAGTTCAATAATAATTATGATTGGATTTCTTGATATGTATGTTGTATGTTCATTGTACATGAAGTGAGCAACACATGAAAAACGTATCTTTCATTTTCCCAGAAGATATCTTTATTTAATAAAATGGGAGCCAAAATTAGGTAAACTTATTTGTATTTTTCGTTTCTTGAATCAATATCATTCATCATCATTTTTTCAAGACGTAAAAACAACATTACAAGTAAATTAACCTATAAAATATCACGCGTGGCGTAATATGACCTACCCGGTTGAAGCACCCTTGCTTCTCACGTCATCCTAGACTGCTGTTTTTTTCTTTTGCTGCTAAAACAGACAATATATTTATTATTCTGTATCATGTGGTACACGGCATTCAACTCTAACTCGGCAAGTGAATCTCTAAGGGCTACACTTACATAGTTTTGCTGGGTACTTGGTCAAATATAGGGTGTTGGTGCAAGGGCGAGGATGTACACGCGACCTAGAGTTCTAGTTGAGTAAGTTCTAGAACTTCCCTAGGTAATGTGGGTGAGGAAGTGGACTGTAGATTTTGAGGGATGGAAAACTGTTATACGAGGGATAGTGCCGTGAGCAGAGCTATTATCACATACCTGGTTGGACGTGCTGTTGGCGGACGTACTGACGACGTGTAGACGTGCTGGCAATGGAATGGAGCAGGCGAGATGACACGGCAGTGGCGCGTAGATAGGCACTATGTTAGAACTACACTAAGTTCGCGAGAGAGTTATGATATTGTATTAAACTATGAATAAACACACGTGAGGTTGCCCAGAGAGAGGCGAGCTTTTAGAGAATGCACACGCACAGTAGGTAACGTGTCGAGAGGAGAGAGGTGCAGTCAATGCACTTGCGTACGTGACGCGTAGACAGTTGAGTTCACTTGCACCCTGCACTCAGTTCTGCACGTGGCGTCGATCGCACAGTCTTTTACCGGCACAAAGTACAAGTCAGCGTTTTGTAATAATAGATGCTTATGACACCTGTTGAGGGATAAGTGAATTATGAAACGGAAATAATTCAGGCGGGAAAACGAAGGAGAGTGCGCGTGAACATAGGGAAATGAACGCACTGATCTGAGAGGACAGGGCCATCAAAATCCAACTCGCAAACTTCTCGTGGTTTGGCCCGTGATTAGGGGAGTTATTCTCCCTGAAACTAATGGCGAGCTCTGGTTCGTCGTCGGGGAACTTTCCCCTTCCCTTTGACTACTGCCCCGACGGCGACGACAATGACAACACAGACGGATGATGACACAGACGGAGACGACTACGACGTGGGGGAAACCCTGCCCTCCCCATACACTTGTGGCTGATTCTGACCAGCACAGGCCTGTCCACCCCTTGTCCCCCCGCGTCCCCCTTACGTTCCTCCCCCTGGAAAGAAGTATACATGGTGGTAACTCACACTTACAGAAATTGTTTTATCTTGGAGGCGCGAATAATCTTAGTTGTTATAGCGCCCCAAAACTACTAATATTAATAATAATTCTTCATTCATGAGAAATATTGAAATGTAGGAACATAAAAGTTTTTTTATATAAATATACAGTTTGTCGACGGAAGTCCATGACCATCATCCCTTACGTCCCTCCCTTCGTCTCGATTAGCCAAGTTGCATCAATATGAGACGTAAAGCAATATCCAATCAATCAACCATGAATCGATGATCCCGTAATCAAGCTGGATCGTCTAGTCTCGCGTCTTTGAATCCATTCATTGACTCAGTATAGCTTCTCAGGGTGGCCGGGAGCCACTGCCATTCTCTTGTGCCGGAAGAATCACGTTCACCGATTCTTCTCTCTCATCTATAATCTGTGACACGTTTCACAAGATTTCGCTTCACTCCGGAGCTCGCACAGTTCAGGCGCTGATTCAAGAACGCTCTTTAATCGTATGTCTAGGTGGTCTACTTAGACAGCGCATCTTTAGATGTCTTACCGGGAACCCCTTCCCTTTGACTACCTCCCCGACGGCGACGACAAAGACAACACGGACGGATGATGACACAGACGGAGACGACCACGACGTGGGGGAACCCCTGCCCTCCCCATATGCTTGTGGCTGGTTCTGACCAGCACAGGCCTGTCCACCCCTTGTCCCCCCGCGTCATCCCTTACGTCCCTCCCTTCGTCTTGATTAGCCAAGTTGCATAAATATGAGACATAAAGCAATATTTAATGTAACAGGTTCCGCGCAAAACCTCTGCAGCCTAAAATGGCTGACCTCCCTGTTGCATAATTGCACAGAATCTCTTTTGTACAGTTTTCTTAAATTTTGTTCTCATACCAATTCTTTTGGGTCGTCGTCGGGGAACTTCCCCTTCCCTTTGACTACCTCCCCGACGGCGACGACAATGACAACACGGACAGAAGATGACACAGATGGAGACGACCACGACGTGGGGGAACCTTTGCCCTCCCCATACGCTTAGGGCTGGTATAGACCAGCACAGGCCTGTCCACCCCTTTTCCCCCCGCGTCATCCCTTACGTCCCTCCCTTCGTCTCGATTAGCCAAGTTGCATAAATATGAGACGTTAAGCAATATCCAATCAATGATTGTAAGAGAAGTTCCTTTTGTAAGATTCAGTTCAATAAGTTAAAAACTAACTTTAAAAATGTAACTGCAGAGTGACTGACGTGCAACTTGCAAGCTTTGCGAACGGCTGTCAAAGAGCACGGTGAGTGGTAGTGTCATGCTTCATGATGATACATATCATAATATGACAATTATAAATTATACGTAACGGCAAGGTTGTATGCTAACAAATACTGAAAAGTGGTGTTAAGTACAAAATTTACTACTTAATTCCATGAATATATGATCTTGATCCTCAACACTAAAAGGGATCAAGTTCATTCAAACGTTCTCGAAAAATGAAACTCAGTTATTAAAAAAAAATATATATATATATTTTCTGATTCATGACCAATGCAATACTGGTTTAAAATGCCGCTTGTTCGACATGAAGATTCAAGATAACTTTTAGATATCAGATTTCAGGGAGGTATTTTTCATGATGTCACAGAACTCGTCATAATTAATATGACCATCGCGATCTACGTCAGCCTCGAGGAAGATCTCATTCATCACATCGTCGGGGACAATATCCCCCCGGGACAGGGACTCATCATTTCTCTTAATTCTGATGCACTGATCAGCCCGTGTTTGTCCTTGTCGCACACATTAAAGGCTTCGTCAATGTCATCAGCCCTAAACTTTCTCGCCATCAACATGAGGAACTGTGAAAAGTTTATTGTACCATTGGTCAAATTATTCTCTAGGTCATCGTCAGTCAGGTTTTCTCCTAAGGACCTAACCAGCTTCCCAAGTTCCTCAGCCGTGACCTCGCCATCGTTGTTGGCGTCATTCTCGGAGAACGCTTCTCTTAACTTGTTAATATCCTCTGCTGTAAATATGTCTTCCATTCTCTTAACTCTAAAACCAATGTCAAGTTGAGGGTTGAT
Organism: Sweltsa coloradensis; assembly: GCA_024449915.1. Lineage (NCBI taxonomy): Eukaryota > Metazoa > Arthropoda > Insecta > Plecoptera > Chloroperlidae > Sweltsa > Sweltsa coloradensis. The sequence goes on from JAMZAV010002590.1 coordinate 95,705, forward strand.
TAGCCTCTGGTAAAGATGTAATTTACCAAAGTTACTATTGTTTTGGGGCACGAAGCTGTTGTTTGTTACACAGATTAAATCATCTCAACAGTGACGGACACCGATAGGCATTAATAAGGTGGTTTTGGGGACATGTGCGTATAAAACTACTAATACTACTAATACGCTTAGAAAACTATGTAATCATCTAACACACCATTATCTCATCTCATTAACTTTCATTATCACAGGCGGCGCAATATGACCTAACCGGTTGAAGCGCCCTAGTTTCTCACTTCGACGTGTCGTGTTGTTGAGAACCCCCTTGTTTGGGGCATCGCATTGCAATGTGTTTGCCGTCCAGCGCTCCCGGGCAATTCGGTACATTCCACCTTGATAAAACATCTTCACTGATGTGATGCCATTCCTCCATTTTGGGGCAGCAAAGGAAATCTGGACATAGAGCAGTCCATATGGTATTGCAGGTCTCTCAAATGATCTTTGTTACTGTACTCTTTCCCAAAATGTATTGCCATTCAATATCTTGAATAAATGTTCCTTGAGCTAGTTACCTGGAAATAGGATAGTGATGTGGATAAGAAAACATAGGAAAGGAGAATGAGGATAAGAACAGGGGCCATCAAATTCCAACTCGCTACCTTCTCGTGGTTTGGCCCGTGATTAGGTGAGTTTTTCTCCCTGAAACTAATGGCGAGCTCTGGGTCGTCGTCGGGGAACTTTCCCCTTCCCTTTGTCTACCTCCCCGACGGCGAAGACAATGACAACACGGACGGATTATGACACAGACGGAGACGACCACGACGTGGGGAAACCCCTGCCCTCCCATCCATCCCATCCAAAAAACTTTATTGGGGGGTACCTGAAGATACCTGTAGATGAATTGCCTTAGCGCATTAATCGGCTTCACACAACAGTCAGCCTGGTGGTTTCCAACAGGCAGCAAAACCTGGGTTTCAATGGAATCGGTGGCCCATGTTGCCTTCACTGCAAGTATTGTTTCCTCCGGCAGACCTGGGAAACAAGACAGAATGGATGTTGGAAAAGTATAGTGGGTCTAGATGACGCATGAGCGCTGCCTTTCCTATTGCTAATAATTCGGCGGCTATTGTGTGGGAATTCAATTTAATGATACGCCAATCGTGGCAATCAAGGATAATTTGTAATCATGGTTGCATCATGTTGCGTATATAATACGTAACTTATAAGAAGTCTATAACTTACTTATATAACAAGCATTATAAGTAACACAAAACATTAGGCCTACATCCTGCACCTCTGTGTGCTAGGTTGACTGGCAGCTGACTGTGCCCACACAGTGGCCGCTGTTCCCGAGTTCAATTAGCAATACCTAGGGACATGATAATTTTGCGAGGCGTGTTTTCACGGAATTCTACAAATATTGAGATATTGCATTTTTTAATACAGGGTGCTTAATGGCAGTTTGGGCTATTAAATAACGTTCGTGACTTTTTGGCGAAATTTCAACTATTTTCCGTTTTCCTAGAAAATTTAGTATAGTAAATCTCCTTTAAAACGCGACTTTTAATACTGAAAATCACAAAACTCAAGAAAAAAAGTTATTTTCAATTTCGAATTAGGCCTACGTAAAAAATAAAAAAGATACATGAAAACCAACTGAAAATAATAAAAGGTGAAATTCAATTTCTACCACTGTTGGGCCACTGTTTCGAAAATCTTGAAAGTCGAAAAATGCAACTACTGATCAAGAAGGCTGTGGACGTGACTTCAGCGTTACATCACGTCCTTTTCAGCTTCCGGCAGCACTGACAAGATTTCATTCCAACGTAGTTCCAGCGCAATCTTTTCAATTTTTAAAGAATGACGAAAGTTCTTTCTATTTACGACTGCCAAGCGGAATCTAAGTCGGATGTAGGGTTGTTACGTTCAAACGTTTAGTGGTCGGTTAGAGGTTATTTAATTCGTCTCGCGTTTAGTAATGTTTTTTTTTTTTTTTAATTAAAATGTGGTTTTTTTACTGGTATTTATTCCACATCCAATAATTTATGTATTGGTTTAGCATAATATGCGGCTCCTATAGTAGATTACCCTTCCCTCATTGGCCTCGTAAATTTATCACCGAGTCTGCCGATGAAAGACGAGTCCAGGCTTTCTTGCAGTTACTGGCGGCTTAACACGGAACGGTCCCGCGTCCCCCTCCCCCTACCCGCCCGCCCTTAACAACCCTTTGTCTACTCGGCCGCCAGCGACTGGCCTGACTAACGTTAGTTGTCTCGTTACTAAAGTGTACAACACAAGACGAGTGTTTTTGTGCCCGTCCCGTGCATACGTTTTCGTTTATCGGATGAGCATAGCGAGCGAAGTGAAGACTTCCATTTCACTGACTCCACAAAAAATTTAGCTCGAGTGTTTTTTTTTTGTTTTTTTTCCTGTCTGTTTTGTTTGCACGATTCCGGGCAAAAGGCATAACCGATCTTGATGAAAATTGGAGGGACCTTCGTTTTCTCTGAACTTAGACTTGCCACGTTTTTGGGTACTATCGAAGAAATATTTCTCATTAATATCGTACTTTTACGACTTTTTTCGATTTTTAGTGCGATGTTTTCGTGACATTTGGTACGATTCTCACCAAACGGGTAGGGCTACAACGTTAATATTTCACATGGACATTAGGGTTATGGTGATGTAGTACCTTTTGAAAGAAAAAATTGAAAAGGTTAGCCAGAATCCATAGAAATAAAGGTTATAATTGTTTTTCGATTTTTAATGCAATATTTCCGTGACATTTGGGTCAATTCTGACCAAACGGATGGGGCTGCAACGTTCATATTTCACATAGAACGTCGGGGAACTTTCCCCTTCCCTTTGACTACCTCCCCGGCGGCGACGACAAGGAAAACACGGACAGATGATGACACAGACGGAGACGACCACGACGTGGGGGAACTCTTGCCCTCCCCATACGCTTGTGGCTGGTTCTGACCAGCACAGGCCTGTCCACCCCTTGTCCCCCCGCGTTATCCCTGAAGTCCCTTCCTTCGTCTCGATTAGCCATGTTGCATTAATAAGAGACGTTAAGCAATATACTTCTCTAAGTATGATGGTTTGAGACTCCAATTGAATTTAAATCTATCATGTGAAGAACTTTTGTCTTATGAAAACAGTGTAAAACTTATCACATTTCTTAACCTTAACAATCTGATCGACAAACTGACAGTTCATAAAAAAAAGAAAAAAAATCCATGATGCATGTTGACTTGCTATTCATTATGACGACGTTGGCAACGGTTTTGGAACCCATTCCCTTTGACTTCCTCCCGACGGCGACGACAAAGACAACACGGACGGATGATGACACAGACGGAGACGACCACGACGTGAGGGAACCCCTGCCCTCCCCATATGCTTGTGGCTGGTTCTGACCAGCACAGGCCTGTCCACCCCTTGTCCCCCCGCGTCATGCCTTTCGTCCCTCTCTTCGTCTCGATAAGCCAAGTTGTATAAATATGAGACGTTAAGCAATATCCAAAAATCCTACGAAGTTCAATTTCGATATTCTGTCGCATCTCGTTCAAACTTCTACTACTACTGATCCATCTACTGGTGGAGCCAATTTTAAATTCAATTCTCTTTAAAAAAATATCTCAATGAAAGGCATTTTGAAAAAGCTCAACTCGGATCGAAAATCTAGATGTTTCAAATACTCTGCTCGGCTTATGCTGGTTAACCCCTACCTTACTTACAACTTAGGGACAAGAGTGTTATGCAAAGGCCCCTTGTTAGCCTCCTCATACTCCTCGCAAACCAGGACATCTTTCAAATTGAAATCCGTGCATTAAGTTGCCGGCACTCTACTTAAGTGCACGCCAGCAATAAGATATAACATATATAAGAACATCAGAATTTGGTTCCAATTTAATCAACAATTCTGTGAATAAGAAATAAATACGAAGTTTCCCTAGCTTAACTAGTATGAATAAAATACGTGGTATATCATCAGATCTCTGAAGACAATATTATATTCCTCCTCTATGACCCTGGTAGCCGCTGAGATGTTAGTTCTGTTGATGATCTCATCGATGTTCTGTGCACTCGTTTTATCATCTCTAGTGTGTGACAACCATGTTGTGTGTGACAAACTATGTTGTGTGTGACAATCATGTTGTGTGTGACAAACCATGTTGTGTGTGACAAAACATCTTGTGTGTAACACCTAAGTCAGTGATGCACTGCGAGTTTGTTAAAAAATGTTCCTAATATTATATTGATAAGTTTATTCACTTTTTCTTTTCTTTATTTGTGTTGTGTATTTATTTTTGGGAGTAAATGTACTGCATTGCCGCAGAGGTTTGAGATATGTTTCAGTTTTTATCTTCGTCAGGTTGCCTCTAATAGCTTTTAGCAGCTGGAGTGTACTGTATACACTTATCTGAGGCTGGCTACTATGCATTCATAAATATTGTTGATGGTATTGTGGGCAAGGTCAATCAAATTCCAACTCGAGTCCTTCTCGTGGTTTGGCCCGTGATTAGGGGAGTTTTTCTCCCTGAAACTAATAGCGAGCTCTAGGTCGTCGTCAGGGAACCTTCCCCTTCTCTTTGACTACCTCCCTGACGGCGACGACAATGACAACACGGACGGATGATGACACAGACGGAGACGACCACGACGTGGAGGGACCCCTGCCCTCCCCATATGCTTGTGGCTGGTTCTGATCAGCACAGGCCTGTCCACCCCTTGTCCCCCCGCGTCATCCCTTACGTCCCTCCCTTCGTCTCGATTAGCCAAGTTGCATAAATATGAGACGTTAAGCAATTTCCAATCAATCAAATCCTTTTGGCAGGAACATACCCAACACTGTATATTGTGATAATACGTAGGTTTAGAAATATTCATTCATTAATTCCAAGTTAATTGTAGGACTTCTGTTATGTGCCTCATATTTGTTTAAAAATTGGATTTATAAGTGCTTTTAAAATATTGTTGACGTAACATTAAAACATGTTAGTAATTTTGTCGTGTAACATAAAGTAAATGCAAATACTGAATTGACTGTCCTAATTATATCTTAAAAAATTAGTTACAGAACCACATTTTTCAATTTAAGAATGTGAAAGAGGATTTTTACAACGAAAAAACAATGTATGCTTATGATTTTAGTTGAACAATAAATTGCAAAATTACATATCTTTTATTTTGTAATATTGGCAAAGGGTTGACAGATTAGAAAAACATTACACATATAAATAACAAGAAAAAACTACACCAGATCAACAAAATATCAAAGCAACTGGACCACCTACAAATCTTCGCAAAACTTCTCCAAAATTTTCAGATGAGTATTTTTGTCGTCTTTTTCCGCGTGTGACATTGAAAATACCAACATGGGATCAAGTGCCTCCTCGTTGCGGGCTTTCTTTGCTGTTTTTTTTCTGTGTCTTGACCCGCGGAGAGATCACCACATTGCTTTCGTCGTCGTTAGACGAAAGGATATCCGCTTGGTCAAATCTTGTTTTCTTGGTGACTTTCCGCACCTCACTTGATGATGTTATGGTGAGATTGGGGGAAGAAAGGAAATGTGACTGGAACAAAGACGGCCTCAAATGCATATAAGGTTTATTTTCGTTTTAAAAAGAAGCTGGATAAAGACGTAGAGGGAGAATCGAAAGTGAGCGTTAAATATTTGGATCGGTCGGGGAACGGACGGATGATGACACAGATGGAGACGACCACGACGTGGGGGAACCCCTGCCTTCTCCATATGCTTGTGGCTGGTTCTGACCAGCACAGGCCTGTCCACCCCTTGTCCCCCCACGTCATCCCTTACGTCCCTCTCTTCGTCTCGATTAGCCAAGTTGCATAAATATGAGACGTTAAGAAATATCCAATAATAAATCGGGACATGAAGAGAGGGGCGACGGCATTGATGAAGTGGCGGTTGAGGAGCTACATGTAGGAAGTGTGGTTGTGGGACGAGAAGTATCAATTATAAATGGGGGATTAATAGTATGTCGGCTAGAAAAAAATCTAGCAAGGTGTAGAAAGGCCACTTGGTTGCTGTTGGAAGTACGTCCCACTCGGTGCTGATACCAGAAGGTGGCGTTTTGATCAACTGAAAAAAAGATAATGGACATACAAATTATACCAGTGGTTAACTCGCAACCTTCTAGTGATTTGGCCCGTGATTAGGGAAGTTTCAGTCCCTGAAACTAATGGCGAGCTCTGGGTCGTCGTCGGGGAACTTTCCTCTTCCCTGTGACTACCTCCAAGACGGCGACGACAAAGACAACACGGACGGATGATGACACAGACGGAGACGACCACGACGTTGGGGAATCCCTGCCCTCCATGTACGCTTGTGGCTGGTTCTGACCAGCACAGGCCTGTCCACCCCTTGTCCCCCCGCGTCATCCCTTACGTCCATCCATTTGTCTCGATTAGCCAAGTTGCATAAATATGGGACGTTTAGCAATTTCCAATCAATCTGGGTCGTCGTCGGGGAGCTTTCCCCTTCCCTTTGACTACCTCCCCGACGGCGACGACAATGACAACACGGACGGATGATGACACAGACGGAGACAACAACGACGTTGGGAAACCTGTCCTCCCCATACGCTTGTGCCTGGTTCTGACCAGCACAGGCCTGTCCAACCCTTGTACCCCCGCGTTTTCCCTTTCGTTCCTCCCCTTAGAACGAAGTATGCATGGTGGTAACTCACACTTATAGAAATTGTTTTATCTTGGATTCGCAAATAACCTTAGCTGGTAAAGATAGATAGATAGATAGATAGATAGATAGATAGATAGATAGTTATCTTTTTTTTTAGGGAGATAGATAGATAGATAGATAGATAATCGTCTTTTTTTTCCAGGCGGGATTAAGGCCAGCTAAACCTTTTCTTCCATCCAACCTTTAATTTAAATACATTTTCAGATTTCTAATTTGTTAATAACAGTTTTGAATTTACAATAAAATATTTGATAATAAAACATTAATTTATATTTTTAAAGCGCATAAACTATACATATTACACATTTATACTATCATTCATACCATAATTATTAAGTGAATTGTCTACAGAAGTTAAAATCAAGAAAAAGCTTATTATTGTGAGTTTAAACATATTGTGCATGTTGTTAGCGCCCTTACAGGGGAGTTCTACTCCCTGACACTAATGGCGAGCTCCGGGTTGTCGTCGGGGAACTTTCCTCTTCCCTTTGAGTACCTCCCCGACGGCGACGACAATAACAACACGGACGGATGATGACACAGACGGAGACGACCACGAAATGTGGGAACCCCTGCCCTCCTTATACGCTTGTGGCTGGTTCTGACCAGCACAGGCCTATCAACCCCTTGTCGCCCCGTGTCACCCCTTACGTCCCTCACTTCATCTCGATTAACCAAGTTGCATAAATATGAGACGTTAATCAATATTTAATCAAATCAACCCAGAGCTGATTTGTTGGTCTTTCTTGCTGCACCATCCGTAAAGGCCAGAAAAAATGGGAGGGTACCCAAAGGGTGTGAGAGAAAATCTTCCAGTTTCAGTTTACGACATTCAGCGATTATCAACATCCTCCCGAAAAGTTTCTTGTGTGCTTTTATGATTACTTCTTTGCCAGCTTTGGAAGTATCTAGCTTAGTTCGCACCCAAAGACTGTCGGGGAATCGGCTGAAAGAATGATTGAGATAATGAATTTTATTCTAGTCGCGTTTCCATGAACGCTTTTTTTTTTAAATCGCCTTACTCCTTGGCTGTCAGTAGATCTGTTATTACATTTGGTGACGCTATGCTGCCCGTTCATAAACTCACGAAGCTGGTGTCTGATGATTGGAATGGATTAATTCATTCATCAGTAAGCAAATCGCATACGTGGGTTAAATTGTTGTAAAAAATGTACTCAGTATGTTGTCATTACAATTTTCGAATTGCATTTCGGTTTGATCAGCCAAACCATCTAAATAATATCTACTCCTGTGGAATAAAAATGTTATAAATTCACCGAAAAGGAAAAAAAGGTGTTCGTGGTGATATCGTTAAACTCGATATTATCGACCGTCCCCCCGCGTCATCCCTAACTTCCCTCCCTTCGTCTCGATTAGCCTAGTTGCATTAATATGAGACGTAAAGCAATATCCAATCAATCAATTTTTCAAGCATTGACATTTTCACGACTGACCCAATAATCTTGGCAATGATCATAATCAGAGCATACACCAAAAGACATGTGAGAGATACTTATAAATTTCATTAATATGTATGTAGATATGAATAGTAAGCAAAACGTATGAGATTAACCAATTTTGTGCCCATGTTTTGGGTCATAAAAGTGCATAAACTTTGCTTGTCTGCCTCATTCTTCCACTCGTATTTGAAAAAAAAACCACGATCGTAACGGTCTGTATGATAATTAACAATAATGTAATATTTGGTTACTTTGAGATATGTATGGGCTATCAAAGCCCAATGTAGGTTTTTACTGCAGTGGAACGTCGTTGGAACATTCGTTTAGCGTATATAGGACCACAGTAGTCCACACCGCAATTAAAGAAAGGACGACTAGGTTGTACACGGTAGTGTGGCAAATCACCCATCAATTGGTTGCTGTTTCTAGGATTTACCTTAAAACAATTGATACAGTTTCGAACTATTCTTCGAGTGAGAATTTTGCCTTTGATCGGCCAGTATTTGGTTCTGATTCTTGCTAAGAGGGCTTGAGGTCCGGCATGAAGGGATTTGAGATGTTCCCTTTGGAGAATTAGTTTAGTTATGACATGGTCCTCGGGCAAGATGATTGGATGTTTATGATTGTAGTCAAGTTCGGAGTTCTTTAAACGACCTCCTACCCTGAGCAAACCGTTGGTGTCAACGAAGGGGTTCAAGGTACGTAGTTTGCTGCTTGGCTTGACTTGACCTTGCTTTGTTAGGTTCTTGACTTCATCAGCATAGTGCAGTTGCTGTGCAGACTTTACCCAGGAGGCTTCAGATTCTTGAAGTTCGGGCACCGTCAGGGGACCAAGCTGCCTCTGGTCGCGACTTTGTCTTGTGTTCTTGAAGAATCGCTTGCACAGTGCGGTGATTCTTGTTAGCTTGTACCAGCAGGAGAACCTTGAGTCCAAGTTGAGCTTTTCTACTGGATCTTGAAAGACTTGACAAGAGATGATCAGGTTTTTCTTTTCTTCAAGTATGTCTGGTGAAGGGGTAGCTTGGTTTGATGGCGCGTTAGGCCATTCTCTGGAATTATGCTTGAGTCAGGGCGGGCCAAACCACCACAGTTCAGAGTTAATTAGTTGCTTAGGGGTGCAACCTCTAGATAGAATATCAGCCGGGTTATCGGATGAGCTGACATGTCTCCAGGTGCACTGGTTAGTGAGGTCTTGAATTTCTGAGACTCGATTAGCGGCGAAGGTTTTCCATTTGTTGCAAGGAGAAGCGAGCCAGTGGAGTACTATTGTGGAATCAGTCCACAAGTGTGTAGCCTTGATGCGGTGCCGGGTTGCTCGTCGGCAACCTTGGAGACCAGTTTGGGCCAGCATGAGTGCGCCGCACAGTTCGAGTCTAGAAAGAGAAATTTTCTTTAAGCTTTAAGGAGCGACACGAGATTTGCGCACAGTAGATTAACGGAGCCTACATTCTGGAATGTTGCCGCATCGAATGTAGATGCAGGCGCCGTAGCTTGTTTCAGAGGCATCAGAGAACCCGTGGAGTTCAACAGAGGTTTCGTCAGTGCCATGGGTAACTCTTCGCTTGATTGACGCTTCATTTAGGTCGAACAGCCTGGATCTATAGTGCATCCACGTTGGAGTGCAGTGGAGTGGCACTGATTCATCCCAGCTGATGTTTAGTTGCCACAACTGTTGCATGATGATTTTGGCGACAATGATTACTGGGGCAACGAGTCCTAAAGGATCGAATAGTTGATTGTTTCAGAGAGAATGGTTCTTTTTGTAACATTCGGGGGCTTGTCTGGGAGTGTAACATTGAACTTGAAAGTGTCTGATGTAGGTTGCCAATTGATACCTAAAGCCTTGATACTAGCTTTGCTAACATCGATCAATAGCATAGTATTGGTCTCTATGTTCAGGAGGAATGTTATCCCGCAGTTGAGGGTGGTTGGAACACCATTTGCGTAACTCGAATCCACCCGACCCAGTCATGTGAATCATTTCTGATTGCATTTCTAGAGCTGTTTCTAGAGAGTCGGAACCAGTGACTAAATCATCAACGTAGAAGTCATTAACTGCAACCTTAGCAGCTAGTGGGTAGGTGTGCTTCTCATCCTCAGCGAGCTGGTGTAACGTTCTTACTGCAAGGAAGGGTGCAGCAGCAGCACCATAGGTTACTGTAGACAACCGGTAAGTTTGTAGTTCCTCGTCAGGATTGTTCCGCCACACGATGCGTTCGGTAACTCGAACAGCGCTTGAATATGTTTTTTTTGTTAGTGAATCTAGACTTTTATAAATCCCATGCTGTGTCATAATTAACACTAGATACCTCAAGAGAATGAATAACGTTTAATGCATCGCCTTGAAGGGAAGCCTTGAGGTAATGGAATTTTTGGATTTTATTGAGTGACTGATAAGAATCTATTAGGGAAGAGAATGTGTCTTATTATTGTTGCCAATCTTTGTAGGAACCACTGAAAGTAGGCAATTTAATGGTTGGGAGCTTGATGGCATTAGTTGTCAGAGTGGCAGTGGATTGAGCAGAATCAGAATGAGGGCTTTGAGGAATATGTGGATGCAAATAGTCCTGGATGCGAGCTTTTAGTTCAAAATATTCTTCTTCAAACATAACTCTTTCTTCTACTAAATCACCCGATGATTCGGTATCAACAAGAAACTCTTCTAGCTGTGTTTGAATACGATCGTATTCCAGCCAACATTCGTCGATGCTGCTTATTCGCACGGACAATAGCGAGAGTGGTTAAGATTCATCAAAGTCATCGACAAAGGTTTAATTACGAGTGAGACGTGCTTTTACGTGTCCGCGCTGCTTAATGCGTAATTTGACCTTGGCTGCTTCCGCCTTGGCTAACTCAGCTGGGGTAGTCATAATTACGATGCGAGTGCTGGAAAATGTTCAATTACAGTCAGAATGATAGGTAGAAAAATGTAAGGCAATGGAATAGATTGGCATGAAAGACGTGAATCAATAAGGTTGGAGGAATAGAAAGGTAGGCCTAGAGTGAAAACAGAAAACTAGGCCAACAGGAACCTCACTTAGTACTAACCTTGGTGACAGAGCTTGGATGTGGGTCACTAAGTCGAACAGGTGACATCTGGCTTGTCGTCCAAGATCAAGGTAGCTGCAGGTGTCAGGTGGGCGTAGTCTCAGAGAATCTCAGGAATAGGGCTGCAATTCTTCCATCCACGTCATCTGGCTGCGCTTGGCGAGCTATGAAGCGCTCGGGTGAAGGTCACTAGGTCGTGCATAGATCTCGGAGAATAATCGGGAACCTATCGGGAGTAGGTCTTGCTTGAATGATCGACGTGTGAAAGTAGGCACTAGGCCTTGCTTGATGCTTGATGCTTGATTTGCGTGAGAAGTAGGCGACTTCTCGAAGCTTAGGCCTATAGGAATGAGTAGGCTTAAGAGTAATAGAAATACGTCGGTCAAATATCTCGGAGAATATTCGGGAACAGGTCGAAATCGGCCTTGCTTGAAAGATCGACGTGTGCAAGTAGGCACTAGGTCTTGCTTGAAGGTCGTAAGAATGTAGGTCACTGGCCGCGTATTGCTTGAACACGGGCGTGGAGACAGAAAACGTTGCTTGAAAATACGCCCCTCGCTGGTAATTAAATGTTCGTAAGTTGCTTACCGTAGGTGGTCGAAAATTCTGACCAGCACATGCCTGTCCACCTCTTGTCCCCCCGCGTCATCCATTACGTCCCTCCCTTCGTCTCAATTAGCCAAGTTGCATAAATATGAGACGTTAAGCAATATCCAATCCAATCAAAATTCTTGTACTGTATGTATTTTCAATTTTTCTCTAGAGCGTTGTTCATCTTAATTTAGAGCTTACGAGCGTGTCGTGTACATGTCTGTCTGTTAAAGAACATTATATAAATCTCATTGGTAAAATACTAAATAACTCATTAATTTTTATTTATTAATTTATATTATTTATTTAGTTATTAAACGTCTATCCAATTGCTGGTTATTATTGCTAATTGTTTATTGCTATTGCTGTTGGTATTTTAGTATTTAATAAGTTTTTTGTCATCCTACACCTACAGTAATGACATCGTGTTAACTTACTTGGTGAGAAAACCCCGAAATAATCACCGAGTTACCGGCTAACTCCTCCAAATCCACCAAGGACAAGGACAAAGATTTAGTTACGTTGGCATACTCTTCCGTGATAGGTTGGTTTCTTTCGTGTGTTACCATAGGGTCGTCTGTTGTTAAGGAGACACGAAGCCCTCGCTTGTGAAACGTTCGCACAGGGTGTTGTGCAATAGGCACATATAGCCACTTTGTGCATGTTGGGGATGATGCAATCCCCTGAGGGCCTTCAAATTCCAACTCGACACCTTATCGCGGTTTGGCCCGTGAATAGGAGAGTTTCACTCCCTGAAACTAATGGCGAGCTCTGGGTCGTCGTCGGGGAACCCCTTCCCTTTGACTATCTCCCCGACGGCGACGACAAAGACAACACGGACGGATGATGACACAGACGGAGACGACCACGACGTGGGGAACCCCTCCCCATATGCTTGTGGCTGGTTCTGACCAGCACAGGCCTGTCCACCCCTTGTCCCCCCGCGTCATCCCTTACGTCCCTCCCTTCGTCTCGATTAGCCAAGTTGCATAAATATGAGACGTAAAGCAATATCCAATTCAATTCAAAAATCAAAGTTACCTTATTTGACGGTACCTGTCATTAAATATATTTCCACAAACGAATGACACATTCATACAGTCTACGCCTGGATCCGAATAAAAGATCTTGTACCCTCGAGTTACGTCTTGGAAAGATGGGAATTTATAAGAGATAAGGAAGAAATAGACGATTTGTCACCACCACAAGTTTGGGACAAATCCTTCTGACTACGCCTCACTTCAAGGTAAGATATCACGTCTTCTCTGATCCCACTTGATAGTCCCTTCAAGTGCGATATCTGCTCCGCAAAGTTCACGACAAAATCTAATCTTGCTTGGCACTCTAGGATACATACCGGAGAGAGACCATTTTACTGTGGTGTGTGCGATGCAAGGTTCACACGTGAAGGTTGTCTTATAAACCAAGCCAGGAGGCATACCGGAGAGAAACGATTCGTGTGCTCCGTGCTTGACTGAGAGGCAAGGTTCGCACATAATAGTAGCCTTACAGAGCACTCGATGAGGCATGCTGTTGTCAACCGTTTTGAGTGCGCTCTTTCAAGCTTCACACAAAAGAGGAGCCTTGTTTCCCATTTGAGGATTAATACTGGAGAAAAACCATTCGTGTGCTCCCTGTGTTCCCTTCGAGCTTTGCAATGAAGCGTAACCTCACGAGGCACACAATGACGCATACAGTTGCGTAACCCTTTGTATGTTATTCTTGTCCTTGTTGGAACCACCAGAGCAAGAATTTTCAAGCGCAATTAAATCAAACAGCTGTGTGCATAAATTTGTGCGTTTTTGTTTTCGCATTTATTACTTTAAAATATCTCTAGATGTTTACATATTGGTTTTCGAATTGTAGTCACAACATTTAACAGTTTCTTGGATTTTTTTAGGGTTGAATAATATTTCCTTCCATGTTTATCACCATAAGATATATGTCATTTAGAACTCGCTGTTTTGGAACTGATGTTTGGCTTTATATTCGTCAACGTTTAATAGATCTTCGACTCAAGCGCCCTTAAACTACTAATGATAATAATACTAATATCTATTTCCTAAGTAGTTATAATAGAGTTGAAATTATGTGTAGTGGTTAACATTAACCTTTAACGGACGGATGATGACACAGACGGAGACGACCACGTCGTGGGGGAACCCCTGCCCTCCCCATATGCTTGTGGCTGGTTCTGACCAGCACAGGACTGTCCAACTGTCCCCCCGCGTAACCTCTTACGTTCCTCCCCTTGGAAAGAAGTATACATGGTGTTGACTCACACTTATAGAAATTGTTTTATCTTTGAGGCACAGATAATCTTAGCTGTTAAAGTGTCCAAAAACTACTAATACTAATACTAATAAAGAGCGAGTGAGATCTACAAACCCTTATTGATGAGTTTTAATATTAAACTACATTCAAAACAAGCCAACAATTTTGTGTGAAGCTTGAAAGAGCGCACTCAAAACGTTTGACAACAATATTCGTCATAGCTACTCTTATGTGCGAACCTTGCCTCACAGTCAAGCACGGTGCACACGAACCAATTGAAGCGCCCTAGTTCTCGTCTAGGATCGATCGAAACATCTAGCAAGGGTTGGATTATGTTGCCAAGTAATTCTGTGAAGTTTAAACTAAAAATAGCAATGCAACAAATCTTAACGCCTTGAATTCTTTTGCATTTTCGACTCAGGTCCCGCTTAGTTTAACTGCAGCGCCTTTAAGGTCAGTAGAGAGAGAGGTTGTACGTTGTAAATTTGATGTAAGGGGAGTTTGTCCTGATGGGATAAACTGGTGGTGCACTGAGACCTCCATGGACGTTCTGTATTGACAGATGTTTTTGTCGAACTCCTTGCGCCTGGAAATCGCTCACATCTACTTGGACGTAAATGCCGTCAGCAAAAGAATATAAAAACTCGCGTATTATTCCCACAATCGTAATTATATTAAAAAGATAATTTGTGTATGTAAAATGATTTGAAATCTGAATAGTACTTTTAAGTTAAAAAAAACGTCATTACTTTAACATCCCTCCTAATACATACATATTATTTCAGCAGTGTGGGTCGCAAACGTTTGATGTTCTTTTGTCGTGGTTGAAATAAGTTTGTGGTGCACTGGCTTAGGCCGTGGCTTGCATTGTTAAAACATTTACTATATTATGCAGGAGGGTTCACCATGACAACGTCACTGTAATGAATAGCTTGGTTACGCCTGGCTGGCTACTTTCTCGTCACTAATAGGGGATCACACACAGATCAGAATACATTGTTCCCATATCTTGCAATAATATTCTCTGAATCACGCCCAACAATATCAGTTACACTTACACCTGAACTTCTCTTGGCGTTCGTATAAATTATGTTTTGGATTCGTTTATAGGTATTTTACTCGTGTACCTTCTTCACTTAGTCAATCACATTTATCTAAGTAAAGAGAAGTTAGTTTTCTATACTTTGTTAAGCGTAACGAAAACAATCGTATCTTGTGTCTTTGTTTTGTTTCTCTTGAGAATTCGATACTAGTCAGCACTGCAGTAGTATCAATGAACCATGTGCTAGGGCTGGGCCTAGACAAGATAGGCCAGCCTAAGATCTGATCTGAGTACCTTCCTAGACACTCTGCAAAGACAACATAAGTCTAGGCCTGCTGTATTGATGCCCAATAAACTAGTTCACTAATATCCCTTTGGGGCCGTCCTAGGACACATATATGCGTAAACATTTAAAATAAGAGCCATGATTTGTGACAGCTAATGTCTTGCCCTACCGCAAGTCATTCCAATCAATCCAAGATCATCCAAGTCAGGGTCATGCAATTGGAAAGCAATCGCCTAGACCTAGGACTAAAGACCATTTTTTTGAGGTGATTAATTACCTAGCCGATTCCGGCGTTCGCCTCTGGGCGAAATATAATACATAAGTTATAAATTACCCAACATAATAGGTACAATAATAGTACAATGCTTTTGTTTTGTCGGTGATATGACAAATAAATTTATTGCAGATCGTGTTCGTAGGCAACAACTTTGTTTTGAAAACGAGCTTACCTTGTGTGATTTGTACCAACGCAAGAGAAGTGATGAAATTCGTCCATAAATCGTAGAAATACTCATTGCCCATTTAAAAAAATTGGATAATACTACCGATCAGGTAATACACTGCAGCACTGCGATAGCCTATGGCATTTTAAAAAATAAATAACACACGGATTGTACAGAGAAAACTACCAAACATTACTGAGGACACCATTCAAGAAAATCGTCACTTCGTGATTCTGTACGTGTGTCTGTACAACAAAAATCAGCCGAATCTCTGAACAGATTGCACTGAAATTTAAAACAGTCATCCGGTACGAGTTTACTGAGAACTGCTAACGAAAAAATCTAGATTCGTTGCGATTTAAACCTACAAGAAATAATAAATTTTAAAAAAAGCTGCTAATGGGTAGGAATTATTTTAACGACATGGGATTCGTTTTTGAAAAATATTTTTTGTTTTTTATTTATTTTGCCTGGCTGTGAAATGCAGAAATCGTGCACGCTGAAGGTACCCCCATATAGAGCTGGGAGCTTGAATAAACCTTACAATATTTTCACGTATTTCGTTCTGGCTACGTGTTCCATATATTGTCACAAATGATAGACTACACTGCGTTATATGCATTTCAAAACATGTTTAATAATTCTAAAAATACAATCCAGAACTTACTAAATCTTTTCCGACCAGGGGATTGGACCCAGGTCTCCCACATTTCGGGTATAACGGCGCCTTAGCCAACTAGACTAGTGAAAACGCTAAATTCGTTGTTAGATGAGTATAAAGGGCGCGTCAACTGTAAGGCCATAATGCGCCACTCTAGCCTGTGATAGGCTAGGGAGGCCTTAGGTAGGGGGAAGAATGGGAATGTTACTGGATGCTCAATACATGGCTGACTCACTCGTCTTAGAACGACTTTGGCGTTTTCCTAGTACATTTTAAGCATCATCTCTACTGGCATTTAGATAGATAAATATTAAACACTTAAAAATAAAATGTTTAATATTTTCAAAATAATCTAACACTATTAATTTAATGAATATATAGTTCTCACAACTTTTTTACTAAAGAGCATCAACAAACTAATATCAAACGATAACTACTAACGATCCACTATTAAAATAATTTCGATTTACAATTTCATGAGTCGTAAGAATCTGAATAGGTCGGGCCATCAAATTCGGGCCAAACCACGAGAAGGTTGCGAGTTGGATGATGGGATGGGATATTGCTTTACGTTGCATTAATATGAGACGTAAAGCAATTTCCCATCCCATCATCCAACTCGCAAACTTCTCGTAGTTTGGCCCGTGATTAGGGAAGTTTTTCTCCCAGAAACTAATGGCGAGCTCTGGGTCGTCGTCGGGGAACCCCTTCCCTTTGACTACCTCCCCGACGGCGATGACAAAGACAACACGGACGGATGATGACACAGACGGAGACGACCACGACGTGGGGGAACCCCTGCCCTCCCCATATGCTTGTGGCTGGTTCTGACCAGCACAGGCCTGTCCACCCCTTGTCCTCCCGTGTAATCCCTTACGTCCCTCCCTTCGTCTCGATTAGCCAAGTTGCATAAATATTGGACGTTTTGCAATATCCAATCAAAAAGCCTCTTAGTTCAGAGATTTTGAAGGTCCTTTTTAATTTTCATCAAGGTCGCATATGCCGTTTGCCCGGTAGATAGCGAACAAACAGACAGAAAAACAAACCAAAAAAAAAAGAACAGCAAAAATTTTTAGGTGGTCAGTGAAATTGAAGTTTTCGCTTCGCTCATCCAATAAAAAAAATAATCTCATCCACATTTTTATTTTCTTGTATGCCCTGGAAATAATATTTTTAATTTTTCCAAAAAGGAAGTCAAAATTGCTCAAAATTTCCCCTTTTTGATATTGTAAGTATTTTGGAGTTGAAAAACACTTGTTTGCCAGTTGTCCAGTGGTGAGTGCGGCGAAGAGGAGAGTCAGCTTTGCAAATCACTGATGAGGAGTCACACAAAGAAATATATCAGAAGGTTCCAAACACTAGACAAGGTTTTTAATTTCTAATAGAATGTAAAACGATTTCTTTTAATCGAACCTACATTTTTAAAATGACCAAACAAAGCTTTTTACTGGCACTGATAACTCTAGTCGAGTGTCATAATACAGCATTAACTTACTAACTACCACAAATAAGATTGGATTACTTTGAAACTCTCATCAATTCGTAATTTCAGTCGGTGCTAAGGCCCAAACATACAGATGCACTAATTAATACTGAAGATAATAATTCAAATAATTTTAGCCGTCGATGTCTTTAGAACGGTCTGTAGCGTACATGTGCCAACTTCCCAAGTACTGGACAACAAAGGATCGGCGCGCGCATCGTGTGGCCACCCCACCACCTCGCACCATGACTAATCACGGCCATGCACGCATAGAGAAGCCGCTGCCTAAGCCTACGCCTTCTCCTTGCGTGCATGGCCGTGATTGGTCGTGGTCACTGACTGCGAGAGAAGGAGGCGGCCTCCTCCTGGCAGTCAGTCTGTTGTTCTTGTTTGAGGTGGATGTGTTTTGTGTCTGCTCTTCGTTCTGTTCTACATAGCCTCTATTACAGCTGAATGTGTTGTTTGAACAAGTTTTGTCTGTCTGGTCCTGTAAATTTCTGTTTCATGTTTGTTAACTTCAGTAGGCTCTGTCCATACTGGAAGGTTTAGTTCTCTCTTTATTCTGGCCTGTTTGTCTAGGAAGCGCTCGTGTGTTGTGTTGTGCCACATCAAGAACTTGTTCATCCCATGTCATCTGAGTCAATACATAGATTATGCAAGACACAGCAAGAGAGAATAAACTTTGTGGTTGTGTCAACACAATGAAAGTCTGTTATAATTATTTGTCAAAAGCAAGCCTTTAAAATTGTAAATGCGTTTTCTATAAGTACTCTGGTTGCCGATAGCTCGTAGTTGGAGTCTGGGTCGTCGTCGGGGAACTTTCCCCTTCCCTTTGACTACATCCCCGACGGCGACGACAAAGACAACACGGACGGATGATGACACAGACGGAGACGACCACGACGTGGGGTAACCCCTGCCCTCACCCATGTTTTGGGG